>JAMYHX010000028.1:0-172879 GCA_025529335.1 Rhizopus sp. PT2906 | reverse complement strand
AACTTTACATTGCCATGATCTTCTTGTAATCGTTCCCATTCTTTTTCAGCAAGGTTTCTCTCATAGATTAAGCTACTCTCTCCGTCACTGTCAGCCCAGATATCATCATCATGTACTTGATCTAACATGTTTAACAAAAGTGTCAATCGAAAGAAAAAAAAAAAAATAAAGGCTCATTATTAATACAACTACTGTTGGTGGACATCAACAATGCGCTGTCACAAACAGTTCATTTTCTTCCATTTTGAGGAACATAGTATAGAAAATCACGCCTGTTTTCAAGCAACCATTAAAATCTGGTATTAAAAAAGCTTTTTTATCTTCTTGAGTGATAATTGGAACAAAACCAAAAGATAACAAGCCAAAACATATTGCATTTTTGGACGTACACCAGGCCAGCGCTATGCACTACCTGTGACATCACTTTACAACTTTACACTATCAAAGTCTTTGCCTAACCTAAGGCTGTCCAGTTCACTCTGATATAAAGTCATAATCTACCATAATTACACGTGAACTAAGTGGGTCTTGATTGATCAAACTGACAACATAAAATTAGAATAAGCAAATAACAACATTTCTTTTTATCTCTTCTTCTTGGAAGGAAACAATTCAAGATGGAAACTTTATAAATTACAATTGCCTGTGTTGGGTGTTGATGTAGTCTGCCGTATAATACAATTGTCTGGCTAACAATCAGCCAACTATGATAGTGAACAAGATAAGGCTTGTTTGCCATATTTTTCATACATTAGCACAATAAAACGATCATTGGAGTTACAAGAACAATTTTCAAGCAAAGCTCTGGAAATAACATCCTGTGAAAAGCAAAATGAACATGAAAACTTTCACACTAAACAGAGTGCTTTGCCACATAGTCATATCATATAAACGCCAGTTATCTATAGATTCATTTGAGCGCCTTTGGATGAAAATCACATTAACCTCAATGCAAGCTGAGACAGGAAGCGTTATATGAAAGCTGCATCCGTGCAATTGTTGGCCGAATCGATTCTGGTAATACAAACACAGTCAATCCTTGTAAACTGTTTAAAAGCCTACTCTTGCATTTCTTCATTTAATGCTCACACTGACAAAAAAGAGGCGTCTAACCTTGCAAGCATCATACTGAAAACATTTTATAAACGCTTTTTTCATAAATTATTCACACACATTACAAGATTAATAACAATTAACACTTTAGTTGACTTTCTATGTCTTCTTTATTATTTAAAAGGCAACATTTAATACAGTGAAGGTATATTTTTCCCAATCAATTGTTGCCTCCGTTTCAGATTCCGATGATGGACATCTGCATCGAATTGACTTGGTTTCTCCCAGCCTAGAAGAGAATGTATAAAAAGAATGAAAGGGATGAGAGAGAGAGAGAATATTTGCCTTATTGTAAAGTGTGGCATGGAAGACCCTTTATATTACCTTTACCTGACATTTGGGTCATGGTGTGATTATTAACCATTTTAGGTGTCTCTGTGCTGCTCGGTCTTTTATTTTATTTATTAACTGCCATAATAACGTGCATAAGCGTTTTCCCCCTTTCTTTTTCTCAATTTTCTTTGTTCTTATGTTTATAAAATGCATTCACCAAGAATGATGTCTGATTTACCAATGCAACAAGTTTTTATAAACCCTATGAACACAAAGAACCTATCTACCATTGGTGTCCTTTCTATTGTCGCACTACTTCATTCTCATATCTATTGGCTCTACTCCATCATTTATATCGTCTATAGCAAAATGTCTGTGCAAGATCATAAAAGACCAAGACGATTACGGCTTAAAAGACAAAAGGAAAACATACATTTGACAAAACCACAGGACATTTCATCATCCACCATTAAAACAACAGATCATATAGACAATACTAGCATAGACATCAAATCATCATCAGTAGATAATAACGCGGAAACTCATCTTAACGACAATAGCATCATAACAAAACAATCTCGTCGTCAAAATATACCCCTTTTGCATGCCGTTCGATCATTTCCTACTCGATTTCAACAAAAGATTCAGTTAAAAAAGAGGAAACGCGCTCATAGTAGTCCATGTAGTACAGGTACCGAGGCTGATCAGGCTGGTTCCGATGCAGCTAAACCTTTGACTAGAGCCAACAGTGAAAAAAAAAGAGGTCGTGCAATGACTTTACTTCGAGCGACATTCAGAAGTAATAGTTTTCATAAATAAACACATGCTTTGTTTACGCATATATTCTATTGACGTACGATGAAAGCATGACAATAATATTGACATTCTTCCTCTCTCTTTCATTACAAGTTTTGGTCCTTGATTTTTATCATTGTTTGTTTTATAATTGTCCCCTTTTTATTTATTTAATAAACTAGCTATATGTAAGAGAGTGTGTGTGTGAAAATGTTACAATGACAAATAACATGTAAAGAATACAAAACAAAAAACAAAAATTTACTTTAGGCCATACGAATAATACCAGCAGACATCAATTTACGAATATTAGCAGCAACTTGAGGGTTCTTCAAATGTTCTTGAGCTGCTTTGGGGTCTGCTTGCATTTGTTGAAGAATTTGTTGCATAACAGGATCAGAAAGAATACGTTGAACTTCAGGATCTTGTGCGGCTCTCTTGAGAACTTCTTCCTGAGATTCACCGTTACCGGTAGGGTTCATAGCACTGTAGGCTTTCATCAATTGCTGCTGAATTTCACGGCTGCATTTACCATCCTTGTCATGCTCTTGGGCCAACTTTAGGGTATCAATGGCTTCTGTAAATTCTCTCTTAATAAGCTGAACAGCAGCCTTACGAATGTAACCACGAACTATAAAATGTTATTAAATCTATAATAATAGCAATAACTTGTGTACTTACCAAATGCGGGATCAAGTTCAATACATCTATCAGCATCCTTTTCAGCTTCATGAACAGCCATCAATTTCAAATAACAGGCAGCACGGTTGGAGTAAGGTCTGACGTCCTTATCGTTACGCTTAATTGATTCGGTATATCGTTCAATAGCTTCAGGCCTACAAGGATACAAACGGGTTAATTAAGTTTTTTACTTTATCTTTTTGGTTTTGTGTACCATTTGCCTTCCTTGAATAAGGTATTGCCTTCTTCTCTTGCCTTGTCAGCAAGTTCAGGATTATAGTATGCGGCCTTTTCCTTGTCCTTCTTTAACTTTTCAGTGTCACGAAGCTTTTGAAGTGTCTCAGGAGTACGGTGTTCAGTCAATGATTTACCGTAGTACTTGATAGCATTATCCAAATCGTCCAATTTGGCATAAGCGTTACCAATTCTCTGAAGAGCTCTATAAGTTATAATTGTCAATTCTCTCTCTCCTTTCTGATAATATCTTTTGACATATACCTGGCAATCAATTTATAATCACATCTTAATTCGCGACCGCGTTCAATAGCGTCTTCACACACCTTGATACAGTCCTGGTATCTCTCCTGTTCAAAAAGAACAGCTAAATAAAGATGAGTCTCATGGCTCATAACTTGTTCATATATTTCACTTACCAGCTTTGTTTGTCAAAAAAGTAATGTTGGTATTATCCAATTCATAAGCTTTGTCGTAATGGGCAAGGGCAGTTTCAAAATCACGCTTCTTATAAGCTTGGTTACCTAGTTCCTTTTCAGACAAAGCCAAGTTCTTGTTATCGTCAGACATTTTATTTTATTTTTAATGAATAAAGAAAAGAAAAAATAGAAAAGAACAGAAAAAAAAAGCTGGTTATATTATTCAAGATGGTAGCTCTTTCTGGAACTCTCGATTTGTGGCTTTTGCGGTTTTTGAACTTCAAATTCAGTCAAAAACAAAACTGTATAGAAGAGAGTAGATTTATGCAAATTATCATCCTATCAGCGCATCGACAGATGTCTTTGAGTAATTACAGTAAATTTTCCCTTTATAGACTGACAATGAATTGAAATATTCGAGAAAAAAAAAAAGACCAGATGCGTTAGAGACTGGGCGAAAAAAAAAAAAAAAAGACAAATAAGGCAAACAGACATGCGCAGTAAAGAATAAATGACTGGACAAATAAGTAAAAGCGACATATACATTGTTTTTTTTCATTTTCATTTCCATTAATATAAAAAAAAAAAGGATAAAGTTATCAGACTTGTAGCGCCTTCCCTGCCATGTCCTTGGAATAAAAGACAGGCGAGATCATCAACTGCTGTGAACCACTCAGAGAGATAGTTCGCAACACACTTCACTCAAAAGAAGGGCTACTAACAATCATCGACTAACTTTGGAATTGTATCTCGTTTGGAAAACGTAGAATAGAGATGTACTGCATACAGATCCTGTAGAGTACGGTCACTAAAGAAAAAACCATCTTGCTTACTTTCTTGCTCTATTTATACCTTTTCAAAAGTTGAGTTTAAACTTAAAATTGAAAATACAAGTCACATTTCGCAGTAACATTTGATCAATTTTTTATATTTGTCAAACGTACTACAGCCAATAAACGAACGATAGAACTTGTACAATAGTTGACCATTTTTTATTTTAATAGTATAATAAATAGTTAAATAAAGGATACAAAATACACAGAATAAAGTATAGCTTAGATAGAGGATTTACAAAGTCTTTGCTATTATAAAGTAATAGAAGATAATGTCAGCCAAAAGGTAAGAGAAAAAATTTTTATTTGCAAAGTCACTTTCTGTTAGAGCACTTTTATTGGTGTGACATTATTACTGTCCAATCAGTATACTCCATCGTCATTGTTCTATATGAAAATGTCTTTAACAGATTTAAACAATGAAAAACACTGAATCTAGTTCATTGATGAGCATAATGTTCTGTTAGGCATTTTATATTATCATAAAGGGAAAGATTTAATCATTGACACACACACATCATTGTCATTATTTATTATAGAGATATCAGTTCGTCTTTTTGACTTCAGCTTCTTTCTTCAAAGCTGCCAATTCTGCATTATCCGCTCTTTTTGTGACAATATAATATGTGATCTGTAGTCCGATGATACCAGTAATGGCTAATACGATAATAAAATGAGCAGCTGCAATATTCTTCAAACTAGAAATGATTTCCTTTTCGTCCACTGTTTCAGAGATGATCTTCATGGCTACATATATAGTTTAAATGTTAAGAGAATATACACATTCTATTTAAATACAATCATACCAGGTCTGACAGATGAAGCATAAGTCGAAAGAGCAAATAGCATCAACACTAAAACATATGAGTATACATAATAGCAATAATACGGCACACATTCTCTTACCTAAGGAAGCACCATCAAACAAAATGTTTCCATCTGTCATATTAGCCAAACCAGCAGCAAATCCAACAGCGGCAATCATCAAGTTGGCAAAAGGAATATATTTGATAATATTGGGAGCATGCAATTGATTTGTATAATACAACTACAAGATAGATATCAATATTACTACATTGTATACATTATATATGCATTCTTACTGTCGCTCTTGAAACAGCGTTAGGGTGCTCTGATAGGTTAGCCCATAAAAAGTAGTAATCAAAAGACCAATCAGACCAAAATGACTACTTAAAGCATGTAAGCAAACAACTCTTTCTCTCTCTTTTTCTTCATTTACCCCATAAGCAAAGAAACTTGAACATAGAATCATGACTACTTTTACATACTGCATCTGATCTCTGGCTGACATGGTTATTTTATTTAAAAAAGAAAAAAGAAACAAAAAATTCGGGCTATATTTTTTTATTCAATATGCGACTCAAGTGATGTTTGACCTCTATTTGTGGGAATATAAAGAACACATCTTATATGAAATCATATATGAGTATATATAAAAGTATAAAACAAGGCGTTCCTTAAAGTCCATATGTCAATAGACTTCTCTCTCTCTCTTTTGTACTAATTATAAAATATCATTTGTGTAAGCTGAAAATAACCGTGAGATTTATTTGGCTATATTATGACGCGTCCTTGATAACTAGAAGACTAGTGAATAAAAAATAACGTCTTATTCATTTTATACTTACCGAGGCGTTAAGGAATGCGCTACCGTTATGGACAGCGCATTAAATCCATGGTATAATTAGTTCTTTGAAGGTCATTTGAAGGGGGGGAGGACTTTCATTGTCGTGTTTTGATTTGTAAACAAAGATACCATATATATCTAATGTACTATTCACATCGCGATTCCAAACCGTACCACAAGATTCACACTTGAGGACAGAGTGTACTCTTCGCTTTGATCCAGAAACAGAGAAATTATTCATTTCTTTCATTTTACACTTGTTGCATATCTGACTCGTTAAATACTCGTCAACCGAAACAAATTCGGTCCCCCTCCCGTTGGATTGTTTGCATTTTCGTTTGACTTTTTCTGTACTTCGTTCTGTAGGTGCAGCTCGTTTTCCTTTCATACTTGAACAAAAAGAACCATTTCCGAACGCAATGATCCGCTTCCATTGAGAGGAGAAAGGGAGGTCAGCAGGAGGTAGAGGTACATGTTTACTTTTGTTTGGGTTTTGGTTTTTAGCGCCAACTGTACTTGATATGCCATACTTTATGCTGTTGTCAAAGAGTCCTTTAACAATTTCCTGAGTTTCTTTTTGCTTGTTGATATATGTCTTGAACTTTAGCTTTTGAGGCTTATTCCATAGCTGGACTGATCCCCGCTTGTAACATGATGCCCAGCTTGGATTTCTCAAAGATGATGTCTCTTGCCTTTCATCGATCCAGCGCAAGCATTCCTTGTCCATACCTCCGAGTCCCAAAGAACGAAGGCGAGAAAGTTGCGAGATGTAGGCAGCAGGAATGGTCTGAGATGGCCCTACTCTAGGTCTTCCCCTATGTCTTACTGGGCTGCCTTCCTGATTTTCTTGTTCAACTCGATATTTGCGTCGTGATGCTGCACCTCTTTCTCTGCACGCTCGACAGGTGCGGTAGCGTGAATCTGTTGACAATGTCGCAACACAGGAGGAGCATGTGGTTGCTCTAGAAGTATTGTTTTCCATTGTTCTAATGAGCAACAATGTTAGAATACACATTTGCATCAAAAGAAACATTACATACCAAATTGTTTCAAAATATTTAAATGATGAGTAAAGAAAAGAAGCGCTTAATGCGATGAGAAAAAGAAAACGCTTATATTCGAAAAGAAAGGAAATAAAGCCCATGCTCTTTTGGGAACCAAATGCTTGTCGCGTAGGTTCGATGTTCGAGTTGGAAAAAAACATTAAAAAAGCAGACATGTCCACTTTAATAATTGCTATTATCACGCTTGATCAAACGAATCTTGAAAGGCAAAGGTGTAACACTAACACCTGTGTTAATACCGTGTTGAAGATCAGGATAGAGTCTCTCTTCATCTGGTGAAAGTTCAGGCTCAGTAATACATCTTGAAACTAACTTTATCAAGGTGTAAAATAATTCGGTCTTGGTCTAAATTGATTCGATATTGAATATTAATATTCACGATATAAGAATAAGCTTACCATATAAATGCCTGGACAGATACGCCTGCCCCATCCAAACATGAAATGATCTCGTGATTGATGGCTACCATTACTAGAAGAATACATAGTACTTGTGTCGCCTAGAAATCTTTCAGGTATGAACTTGTCTGCACTCTTACATATAAAGCTTGGGGCCACTGTGTAATTTGTTGACATTGACATATATTATAGTGCCCTTGGTAATCACACTGCCGTTGTAAACAACTAGGATAATGTAAATTTAATGTATATAAATTTACAAGCTACTTAAAGTCCCGAAAGACTTTGTGAGGCAAGCCTATATCTACAGCAGCACGGAATCTAATACATTCCTTTTCAAATGCAATAAAATATGGCAATTCTTTCCTATCAGCAAATGTTGAATCACGCCCATGTCTCTTGATAAACGCGTTAACTTCCTTATATACCTTTTCTTGAACATCAGGATAGCTACAAAGAAGGCTGATAGACCATGCCGTAGTTATGCCTACTGAATCAGACTCTGCGTGAAGAATTTCACCTGATTTTGTTAAAGAATAGGCCTATCGTGATCTCCATTACCACTTACTCATAAGGAAAATTACTCCTGTTTCATCAATATCATATTCTTCTTTTATACTATCAATTTTCTTCACTAAACTATCACCACTACTTTCACGAGCATCTTTGATGATCTGCCTCATAAAGGGACATAGTTCATTATCAACATGTCTCTGCATTTTTCTATCCCTTCTGAGTAATATTTCTGGGAGCTTGAGGATTGGAACCATCTCACTAATGTCGTTTGTGAAGTCAGCGTAGGAAGAGTTGGTTTTTACAAATTTCACTATTTCTTTAAACGTGGGATCATCAACATCTTTTGCACTAGGAATATTAAAGGCAATGGCAAGCATCAGATTCGTTGATATAAAACGACCGAATTCAAGTGGATCAATCGTCCCATTTAATTCTGCAACCTCCATCACATGCCTGGCGCCCTTCTCTGATTCCCGTTCGATGGTACTAGACAGGCTGTCGACTGATTTTGGTGAGAGGATATGCAAAACCACGTTTCGAATGTTCTTCCAACGCTTTCCATAGTCTATCATCAGGATTCCTCTAAAGTTGCGTGAATCTTATTTTGATCATGCGCCTGCACTTATATCTTACCTTCCACCCTTTCCGTGAACTTTTGTCAAGAACGTTTGCTCTGGTCGACCAACTGTGACTGATCCTTTGGAAACGAGTATATCATGAGCTATTTGAGCATTACCGAGTATTAGCCAGTTTTGAACACCCATCTTGATCCTAAAGATGGGTCCATATTCATGATGCCATTTAGTAAAAATTTCTCCAGGTATTTGACCTAACAGCGGCATATGTCCTGTCATGCAGTATTATGAGATTTTATTTATTTATATGCTTGCTTGTTAATACCAAAATAAAAGAGACCTCCTTTCGGTACTAGGATGCCCTTGAATTCAGCAGACTTGCCACTTAGAATTCATTTGAGGAGATAGAGTGTGGCTATGGATGCTACTGCTGCACTCAGCATAGTTGTACCTTTTGGATATCTGATTGATTGGATTAATTCATGATAATGATCCATGTTTGAAAAGAAAAAGAAGTAAAGATCAAATTAAGTCAAATCTTCCCTTTAGCCACCCCCTACTTGAGGGAATGGGCATTTTGGGTCTGCAAAATGATTGTCATATGCGTTATTATTATAAAAGATAATCATATGTATGCTCGGGCTTCTCTACATGTAGGGAAGTTGCTCATTTAACCATACCACAAATCAGATAGACGCGTCATTTGATCAAAACAGATATTTATTGAACTTGAAAGACTAAAATAATGCTGTTTATACCAACTTGAAACATGTTTTTAAACTAGCTCAATCTGCATATTATTTATTTACTGGAGTAGCCTAATTAGATTTTGTTTAATGCCACATAGACAACTTTCATGATGCAAGGTGTTTAAGGACTCAGTACTTTTTAATAATTTATATAATTTGCCCCCCAAGATCCATTTACAATATTGGTAACGAATTTTCTTTTGCATAAAAAATATAGACTTGTCATTCAAAATGAATGCGTGCTATTTTTATTTTTTTATTTTCAAAATAAATAAGGGTAAAAAAAAGACTTTTTTTCAGGGCTTAAGCTTGATTTTGGACTTAAGGCTCACGGTTAATGTTGATCTTGACAGTCTTGACCTGGATATAGTTGTCCAATGCATATTCACCATTTTCACGACCAATACCACTTTGACGGAAACCACCGAAAGGAGTATTGTAATCCAATTCATTATAACAGTTAATCCCTATAATAGATGTGTTATTAAGGCAACGAAACTCTGCTTCTTGGAAGGATAATACTTACAGACAGTACCAGCCTGAAGACGGTTTGAGATATCAACAGCGCGAGCGGTGTTTTGAGTAAATACGGCTGCAGCAAGACCATATTCAGTATCAAGAGCCATATGGACGACATCATCAATATCCTTAAACTTGGAAACAGTGACAACAGGACCAAAGATTTCTTCTTGAACGATCTTCATGTCTTGACGAACATCCGTAAAGACAGTGGGTTCAATGTAATAACCTTCATTACCCCAACGTTGACCACCCATGTAACACGTAGCGCCTTCTTTCTTTCCACTTTCGATATAGCCCATAATACGTTCAAACTGAGTTTGAGAGATTTGTGGTCCTTGGAAAGTGTCGTCATCGTGGGGGTCACCCAATTTAGTCTTGCTTGTGTATTCTTTGAAGCGTTTCAAGAATTCGTCATAGATTGATTCCTGAACGTACACACGGCTACCTGCACAACAGCATTGACCGTGGTTAAAGAAGATACCCTTATGGGCCCATCGGACGGCTTGATCCAAGTCGGCATCGTCAAAGATAATGTTGGGTGATTTACCGCCTAATTCAAGTGTGACCTTCTTGAGGTTACTTTCAGCAGCAGCCTTCATGACCATACGACCCACAAGAGTGGAACCTGTAAAAGCGATCTTGGCGACCTTCATGTGACGAGCCAAAGCGTCTCCAGCCTTGGCACCATAACCGGTAATGATATTGATCACACCAGGAGGGAAACCAGCTTCAATAACGAGCTGAGCAACCTTGAGGGCGGAGAGAGGAGTCATTTCGGAAGTCTTTACTACAATAGTGTTACCAGTAGCCAAAGCAGGGCCTAATTTCCAGCCCAACATCATCAAGGGGAAGTTCCAGGGAATGATGGCACCACAGACACCAATAGGTTCGTGTCGTGTGTAGGAAAGACAGCCTTCGGTATCAATGACCTTACCGTGTACCTTATCGGCAAAACCAGCAAAGTAGCGAAGGGAGATTGCAATTTGTTTGGCATCAAAGAGACGAGAGAAGGTAATGCCTTTGCCGTTATCAAGAGTTTCGATTTGAGCAAGTTCTTCATTATCTCTGTCAATGAGGTCGGCCAACTTGTGCATCAAGGCAGCACGTTGAAGAGCAGGCATGTTTTTCCAGGGACCTTGGAAAGCAGCTTCAGCGGCTTCAACAGCAGCATCCACATCCTTTGCCTCAGCTAATAGACATATATGAATACAACACGCGTATGTGTGTTGTTCATTGAGTAGACTTACCAGCTTGGACGGCACAGATAACCTTTCCAGTAGCAGGATTGACAGTGTCAATAGTGTCTGAACCCTTTACGAATTGGTTGTTAATGAACAAACCAGTTTGGACTAATGTATGATGTTAGTTATCGACTATAGACTTGTGCCTTTTTTCATACGCTTAAGCTTGTATCCTTTAGGAGTAGTGGTTTCAACAACGAGATTAGACATGATGTGTGAATAAAAAAGAAAGGATTATTTTGCATAAAGTTTCCTGTTTAAATACATATTCAAGCGTGTAACTTTCACATAAACCTAAAATTGCTTTTAAAACACAGAAAAAATGGGATATATTAAAACTCTTCTTACCTTCTTTCTTTATCTCTCTTGCTCTCTGTCTCTATTTATATGCCTTTATTATAAGCTATATCAAAAGAAAAGAAGAGGGGATCTATAGCTTTAGTCACGGTAGGAAAGCGCGTTAAGAAATTTAGCGCGCCTAATAAAAAAATTCTCACACAACAATACTTGCCTAATGGATATATGAATAACCAAGCTTTTTTTCATAAATATTCCCCAAAAAATATTCAAGTCTGGTTCAGGTACCTAAAAGCAAAATGATTAACCTTTTGATGTTATACACACATCTTATTTCCCAACATCACCCAGCTTCCCCGCATACAGAATGGGTGAAACCCTAATCTTGTGACATAATATAAGTTTCTTAATCGGCGTTTTGGGTTTATATTGTTGTGTTTGGCTCGAGCAAATCTCAGTGCATTGTATTACACTAATGCTAGAGTTAAGCATAACACACATTTATACACAAGATATTGCTTGAATATAAGAAACAATTGCTGCGGTTAATGTAAAACTTTGAGTAAAAGAGAAGAAACTAATTCAGAGGGGCTTTTTTTTTTCTTTTGAAAAAACAGAAACTAAAGGTTGACATAACGCATGTGGCCAATTCTTTGCATAAAGTTTGGTCTCGAATCAATTGAATACAGCTGTAAACTCTGACAGATAAATTGGGCGCGTTGGGCTCATAACATTAGATACAAGTACCAAAGCCCCAATCTTGTACTCATCTCAACATTGATAATCATAAAAAACAGCGCTCTCGTTTATTGCTAAAATAGTAATGTCCCATTTCTTTTTTGAAGCAACCAAATATACACTTGAAGTCTCAACTATAAACACACAATCTATAGTATAAGTCTTTTTTTTTTGGCAGATGGCCCTACAAAGTTCCTGATAGCCAATGATAAATCAAATAGAGTGAACAAGATTATCCTTTTACTATTTTGCATTAAAGTAACTGGATGGGGAAAGTCTTGTTTACTTAATTTCGTAGTGTATCCTGGCCAATCATACAACAATATTTTTTTCCACGCCGAAACAAGATGCTTTAAGTTACCCTCAAAATGCCGTGTTACTTTACAATCCAGAGTACAAATTCTTTGTTGCACACACTGCGGGAAACATGTAGGAATACCCGCGACAATTCTCCACATGCTTGCCATGCCTTATAGAGTCAAATAGGTTCGGAAACTAGTTTAGACTTATTTGATAGCTATTTACTACAATTTTGAGACTGCAAAGCTAAAATAGCTAAATTATATTGGGTCCCAAAAGGTCATTCAAGAAAGCGTAAATATATTAAATGGTGGCAAGAAATATAACAAATCATAAAAAATACAGAGGAACAGAAAAAAAAAAGGAGAAAAGTTCAAAGACTTGCGATTGTCCAAGAGGAACACACGCCTTTTATCCCACAATCCGAAAGGTATGTACTCTTTTCTTTTTAGTATAATCTAAGCATCTTACAGAAGGAAGAACAAAAACCTTTTTGAAGAAGGCGACTGCAAAAACAATGCCTTTAGTTATCTTTGGTGACGGTCTGAGAAATAAAGACCATGTTAAGGTTAAAAGCCATCAACATTGTATGTCTCCAACAAAATTTATAGACAATTAAAGCAAAGAGAGGGACTTGGAGAGCTGTTACTTTTCGATATTAATGAATTACAAAACCTCCAAGGTTAGTATAACAATGATCATAGATCATACATTCTAAATAATATCTCTATAGAGCTGCAACTCTTGCTTAAATCAAGAACTACAGAATCTGAAGTGTGGAGGAGGTGAGGATGTCAAAAAGATCCATCAAGTATTGAAGTGTAACACTTGCAATATTTTTTGGAATCTCGATGTAATGGCCTCCAAGAACATGCTTCTCATTGCTCGTTCTATCTGGAATGATCATGGTCGACCTAATGTCTTCACAAGACAACTCGCCACTTCCAATGCAGTTGCCTCGTCCCACTCCGGTGGGACACTGGCTTAAAATGCGAATACTGAGAGGGTAATAAAAGTGAGTATATTCATTATCCGCATATGCTACGAGTACATGAATTCAAAGTCACACCGTTTCTTTTTCCTTTCTCTCTCTCTTCATCACTCATTCCGTAGTCAATGGTATACAAATGAGAACTCTATAAGCATACAGAGTTACTCACAAATCAAACATAGTCTAAACCATATTATATAAAAGCAAAAAGACAAAAGACAATTGTGTTTTTATGTTATCAACCCACTGATTCACTTGAACAATTAAAGACTAATTTATGCAAAGCACTCGACAATGGCAAAACATCTAAAGATATTAAACTATTCTTAGACACTGATAAACCAGATGAATATCTTCCCTTGGAAGACACAAAATCATTAGAAAACATAAACGTCATCTATTTTGTCTATTTTGATCAAGACGAAGGTATAAGGGTTTAATATCCAAGCAAATCCTTTATTAACTTAAATACTCTCTAGGCCAATGGGAAACAGTCAATGTGGTTCAGCCTCAGTTAGATGATGATATGGAAGATTTAGAATCTGCACCTGCAGTTGCCAAAAAAGAAAAAGGGAAAAAGAAAGCATGATTAGAATACAGTTCTGCATAAAGGACAACTAGCCGAATTAGATGATCTGAACCACTGTAAAAAGAGAGCAAAATAAATACACGATCTTCCCCTTTTCTATATACTATCTAGAGAACTTACCTTGTACAAACAGCTAGAATGAAACTTATTTTTACACGTCTTGCATTGTTTTGTGGGTATCGATCGATCTTGAACACTAATGATTGAGTAACAAATCGTACAGTCTTCGACACCGCTAAAGTGTAAATTCACGTTCCTCTTGAATACAGATAATGCGTCAAAGATATTGCCATTCTATTTTTGATTAGTTTTCCTTTTCTTTACTGTTGATAATCCATACCTGAGATCCAATGACAGCAGTGATCGCAAACATCCATCCACGCCATTGTTTATCATTTACACCCACTTTTTGTACTCCTTCTACTTCGATCTGACGTAAAGGATAGTTGCTAGGTAACTTGATGGCAATCTGCATATCTTGTTCGTCTACTACATACTTGGCCGTCACTTCACTCGCCGCTTTCAGTGTCTTGATCGTAAACTCGTTTTCTTCGTTTTCTTCTAATTGGGATTTAATATCTGGTCTATTCAATAACTCTAGTTCATAATTAATCAAAGGCTGACTAAAATGTTTTTCTGTATAACCCTCAACAGCGAGCGTCAGTTGTCTATTCTTGCAATCAATCCACCAAAGACGGACGAGAGATGGAATGTGTCGTAAGGCTCGGTAATAAAGATGGGCAGCCAAGATATCAAAGCTCATCTCATGTGTGACATCAAAGCCCTCGACGTCATATTCCATCACGTCCCAAGGAGATAAATTGAAAGGCTTGCTGCCACTCGTTTGGCCAACATTTAAAATGGCACAGAGCACAGGCATCAAGTGAGCAACACTTTCCTTTTTTTTAAGTTCATTAGTATACTCTTGTTTCAGTTTAAATGTCTACACAGTATATAATAAGTTGCTGCTTTTTGAAAGAAGTAAGTACACTTACAATATCCTTAAAGTGGTCTAGCATAGCCATCCAAGCTAAAAGATAACCAAAGATCTCATGATGATGTTCATCCATTTCTTCAGCTTGCCATTCAGAAACATCAGGTGGGCTCAAAATGATAGATAGTATGTTACTATCAATCTCTGCCTGCACTTCTTCCTCTGCACATAAAAGAGTGTTAGAACGATCCTTTCTAAAATAAAGTCATATACCTGACGTCTCTGTGAATTCGAGCTTAACAGATAAGTCTTGAACTTGCTCAGTAACCAATTTGTTAAGTAACGAATAAGCGCGCTTTTGGAGTGTTTCATTGTATGTCATAAGCAGTCGAGATAGCTAATAAAACTGGTAAGTATCCTCCCCTATAATATTTTTTCTTTTAAACATACACTGGCAAAACAATCTACTTCTACCAACGTCTTTTTTGGTACATGCTCTAATAATCGCGCTAAAACCTCTTGATAAGCTCTTCTTGCTTCTGATACAGTCTCTCTTTTGTATTCTTTGACAACTAGCTCAAGTAAGAGCTTCCCATACGATACCAAATGCTTATTTATCGCCTCTCGTAATACTTCATTATCCTTTGACAGCAAGACGAGTGTCTCGTACAGATCTAGAGTGTAATAGAGCACAACTAATTCCTCAGGCTGATTTGCATCAGCATAGGCAGTCCATGAAAAGCAACAGTCCAAAAAGTAATCCCAATGTCCACCAAGGTCATCAGGTACAGACTTAGCCAAATGCTTCAAGAGTTGAGCAATCTGTGCTCGAGCACGCGCCCTTTGTTGGTCTTCGCTGAACTCAAAATCCTGGCTAAGCCATGGACGGAGCGACTGTATGAGATGCAGCAGTCTTTGACGAGGAATACCAAAGGATTCGACCTTGAGGGCAGATGAATTCAAAAGACCCAATAAGCTCCAGTAACGCTTACGTTTTGAATCAATTTCTTCATCCGGAGAGTAATCAAACTCCAGCATACTGGTCACACCCGATAACTTGCTGCAAAGATCACTTTGATAGTGTCTATAGGCATCGGTATTGCCTAATACATATTTGAATGCACTTACTATGGCTGCCTTGATCAACAGATTTAGTTCTACTGATTCAGCCTTGAGTAGAGGTAACCATGATTCTAGCTCAGAAGCTGACCAACTGCCAAGGACAAGTAACTTGGATAGGACTTGGTGGAGAACGTTAGCAGATAAAGCAATGGTCTTACAGGATAAAGCTAAATGACTAGTGAAGTCCAGTAGACGGCTATCTTTCATTACTTGCTGACGCTTGACACTAACAAGCAGCTGCTGTGGAAATTCAGCAAGGTTGGATGATGCAATAGCCGTAGAAAGCCACATCGAAAAGAGATTTCTTATGTGCTCAATAAAGGCACGAACACCTTCGACAGCTTTCTTTTCCCAAATACGGTGAGTACCAGGGACAGCCAGCTCATAGCTACAGGCGACGCTTGCTAGCATCAGTCGACGAATAAGCCAGTCTTTGCTGCTGTCTGCCAAAATTGATTTAGCCAAGCCCAGATCAGAGAGATACTCGCCCCAGAAGAGAACAAGGCGTCCAAACGAAGAAAGGCCATAGACGTCAAAGGAAACAGGCATCAGTTCGCCTTCATCATCAACAAGGGAATCTACTGATAATGCCACGTAGGGATCAATCACAGCCAGCGACAGATAATCCGTTGTATGTTGCATGAATGGATGGTAGAGTTTTTCCCATTCTTCTTCAGTATCCAAAAGAATACATACTGCTTTCTCTCGCTCATCATCACTGTGGAACGCGCTAGATAATAGTCTGCCAACACGCTGAACAGAATCTGACGGGCTTGAAGGATAAGTCACATCAATAATTGATTTCTTTAGCTGATTGAGTATCGAGTAAGCCAAATCGGGTCGACGCATCAGGATGCCACTTGCGATCGAGTCCCATACAGCTGTTGCTTTTACTTGACAGTCGCGGTAAAGGGCAAGCTCTTCCGTATATTCATCGGTATCCTCGTCATGATGAAGCTTCTGACTTGTATGTAAGGCGTCAAACACTTGTGAAGGAATGCCAGAGAACGAGTTTCTTTCTGACAGTCTGTACACGCTCTCGTCTTGCATCAGCCTTTCCAACATATTCAAGACAGATACCGTCGCTCGAAGGCCCTGAATATAGTGCTCCTTTTTGTTAAAATCTTGTAATATCAACTCCAAGGTAGACAATATGTTGTCTACAGCAGCATCAGACAGCACTTTATAAACTATAATAAACAGGTTATCGTCTCATTCTGGAGCTTGTAAAAACTACTTACATTGTGACTGAATCAAACCTAAACAGACAGCATTTTCCAAAACGGGACGGGGCACACCCGTTCTTGGGCTTTCCGCAAATCCTTTCATCATCGTGTCCAATGCTTCGCGTTGATAGTCTGTATCTATGGCATTTTCGATCTTTATCTGCTCAAACGCCAAAACGACAATTTCAGAAGCACGAACTTCTGAGCGTTCATAGATAGCATACACTTGCTGAATAAAGTCAGTCCATAATTGCTCAGATTCGTCAGTATTCTTCACGGAAATGACAGTTGTCACAAAGAATGAGGTCAGCGAACTTATGGGTGTTTCGTCATCCATAAACAGTGGAAGCAGTTGTCTAGTGACAGAGGCCAGCTTAGGTTCTGTGACAGTCACTTCAAAGGCATCCACAAGCTGTTTAGCAAGCAACAGCAAGCCATGAGATTTATCTTTATGCACAATAGCTGAACCCACAGATTCTAATACCAGTCGCTTGACCATGTCGTTCATGTGGCTTTCAATAAAGCAAGCGATCGCTGTCTTTGGTTTACATTCATGAGACAGATACGTCAAGAAGCTGCCCGTCTTTTGTGAAAACAGTTCCATGTCCAGTGGTTCTTGGGCTGAGGCGCAATCGACTACTGTTTGAACAAAGAGTTGATCAAGCTGAAGAGCCATGTTTGACAGTATATCTATTTGACATGGTTGATCATTCTTTTTCTACGTGTCTCCCTTTGAATGGCTTACCTTTTGTACTTTCAGCAGAGGCAAGGACAATAAATCGATTTGCAATAACGTCATACGTGCTAGGATCAATCTTTTCATTCAACGCCTTATTTCTTGACTGTAAAAAGAAAAACTTGATGACGTTCCAGAATTTATCTTCAATCAACATGGCAGGTGTCTTTACAGATTGTTCCTCGCTCATTTTACTGTCGTGTGTTAATTAATGTATATATCTCATTCTTTACAACTTACCTTAATGTGATAGCAAAGTATACAATACACTCTGTATAAGCATCAAGGAACACACGAAAGTTTGACTTGTCAATGTACTCGCTTGATAGCCCTTTCCATAAATGATCAAATACGTCTGTATAAAAAGTAGCGTTTTGTTTGATCTACATTCACAATGATGAGTGATTATTCTTAATTACGTTTAATCAACTTACTTCTTCTGGTAGGTTGGCTAATAATGCAATAATGCTAGGGTAAGCAATATTCACAGAACCATTTAGGCCAGAGCTAAGGAACTTGTATAGCTTTGGTAACGCGGGCTTCTTTTTATCAATAATAACCCATGATCGAGGGAAATCTAATGTTTTTGTTAACAATGGCATAATAAAAGCGGTGAACTTTACTTTTAGTCATAAGTAATAAGGCGTCCCACATGTCAGAATGAGTAAAAGGGTCTTTTTCGACAAAAACACCTGCAAAGAAGTTGGGGCAAATCAACTCTAGTCTGCTTTCAATAGCATCTATCATATCATATTTTGTTTATTTAACCCGTGTTATGTGTATATTTGAGGTCAAGAACTTACCTTTCCAGCTTAATAATAACGTCTTTACAAAGTTATAAAATGATTTACGAATGAGCGGATTATTGTGAGTGACAAACTTTCTCCATAAAGTTGTATCATCCATAATAATCTTGTACTCATCTTCACATTTGATTCTTTCCTCAACTGGCAGCTCAGTAATCAAGTAAGACAAAATCTGAAAGCTTGACGATACTACACGAGCGTATTTGGCAAGCATGTCTTCCTTTGTCACATATCGTGCATCACTCAGAGTATCCACAGTCTTATATAACAACATGTCTGTCAGATAATCCAAGGTTTCCTTTTGACAAAATGAAATCACGCCTGCCCTCTTATCCGCAGCAAACACAGACTATAAAAGTGTCACACACGCAATTATAAAAATAATGGTTAGGCTTACCTCAAAAGAATTCCTTGCTACCCTGACTATATCTTTGGCTTGATCATGCATTGATAAAAGCCAAGGGCCCATCACATCTTTCAAGTGTGGTGCTAACTTCTTTTTGACGTTGGTTGTGATGAGTGTATGGACCTGGTTCGCCATCAATCGTACTCGACGATCAACTTCGAGAACAAGTTTTCCATAAAGTCCAACCTACGATTCATTAGGTTCTTTTCTTCTTCTTTTCATTTTTTCTTTACCCAACTGCCCAATACAAGACCAATAGCGTGTTTGTTGGACTGAAGATAGACTTCTAATTCTTCAAGTGCTTTGATTTTAGTCACTGTATCGCGTTTAGAAATCTTTTTGAAAATGACAACTAGTTCAGGATCAAGATCTGTCGTCAAACTTTCAATACTATCAACTGAAGAAGGTGTCGAAGGGCGTGGTGAGGCAAGTAAGGCTGCTGGACTGTTTGCACTCACGAATTGAGCGAATCCACCGAGATTGTTCAAGGCTAAAGGATTAGCTGCACTTGCCGATAATTCAGCAGCACGACTTTATTTCCAAATGAGCTAAATGAACAATATCTATTTATCATTCTTTACCTGCTACTCGCAGGCTTCAAGTTTCCTTTTACTCTAGGCTGCTTGGATTTACCCATTCGTTTATTATTTTTTTAAAAAAAAGAAAGAAAAAGGACTTTTAAATTACACAACTTAATAAATTCCTGCGGCAACAAAAGCTTAGTTTCTCTTTTAACTCTTTTTTTTTTTTTCTTCTTTACCTGGAATGATTCTATATTTAACAATCTTGCAGTACTTTTCCCAGTCAGCACCATATTTAGTTCTACATTTATGATCATCCCTTCTTTCACGATGAAGTAAAAGAATGGCAAAGTAAATAGGATAAAAGTAAGGGATCACTGAACCAAATCCACATGGTAAACTCCATGATAAAGCCATTAACCAATCACCAAGATAATTAATGTGTCTTGACATACCCCACCAACCAGAGATAATCAATTTACTACCAGTCTTGGTTTCGATATATTTCAATTCTATAACGATATATAAGTTTGACATACAATATTAATATCCAACTTACTCTTTGAACTTGGACTGTTTGGATAAGCACGGAATTCGTTCTTTTGAGAGTTAGCGCCTCTAAAGATGTAATATCCAAGGAAATTGAGAGTTAAGATGGCACCAAATTCAAACCAACTGACTGTACGAGGAAAGTCAACCAAATAACGAGCTTGAAGTGTATACGTGAATGGTACCCAGGTGTATAAACCAAATGCCAACATGAAGCCAAATCCATCTTTAACAACATGTTACTATATTATGAATAAAAATATATATATATATTACAAACCTGTTGTGATATCCATCGTAGTCAAAACAGCCTCTTCATTCCAAAGTGAATCAATTACATACCAGGTTTGAAAGAATTGAACAAGGATCATGGTGTTTGTGATATATCCAAGATCTAAATACTGTTTGGCCGCTAAACAGTAATTGATCACCAACCATCCAATAAGTCCAGGACGAAGTTCGGTGAAAAACTTGATATCAAAGCTTCCAATGCGAGGATTCAATTCTCTTCCAATCATGAAATCATAGATAGGATTGCCGGTATTTCCTCCCAATGCCAAAAGCTTGTTAGACCCAAAACTACCTAAATAGACATATAATGAAATAAGATAACTAAATAGGATGGAAGCAAGGGCAAAGCTGGCATAATGATCATAGACATATTCCAATGGTTTCAACCCAGTGCTCTTCAAAAAGTAAATGGCACCAAAAATAAGCGTATGGAAGGAAGCGAAACCTAAGGGACAGTTTAGTTGTAGTTATGATCATTTATATATTTATACCATTCAGTTTATATTTCAATCTTGTTCCGTCTCTCAACACAGTTCCTGGTACATTGTCACCAGGTAAAATAATGTAAAATAGAGCAAGTGCTGCAACATATCCACAATAGATCATAAAGACTTGCTTATTAAATAATGACACTAGTTGTTCCACTGAAAATTTATACTGAAGATATCCTTTCCAATCAACAAAGAGATCTCGCGATGGATAACCTGTTGCATCGCAACAAGTTGCCAAGAAGAGAACAAGCAGAGGCAAAACGGTGACCATACCTAAGGCTCCAATGGGTCCAAGGAACTCATAACTCGTAGTTCTTGGGTTAAGTTCTGTTGGTTTCTTTTCTTTAGATGATTGCGGCATAAAGACACAAGAAGAAGAAAAAAATGAAAAATTTATTACAAGGAAAAATAATCCCCAATCTGCATTGACATCCGCAGTGTAACAACAGCCAATGATTGTCATTAACCAGACCCTGATTGATCATATACTTGTCGCTTTCTTGCTAATGAGATGGTGGTGAGTATAGGTCAACAGTTACTCTTAATGCAACTTACCATCTCGCAAAACACTATATGCAGCTGATATGGATTGGAACTTGACCTTGGCTTGTTTCTTTTCTTCAGGATCAGAATACCGATCAGGATGGTATTTCATTGCCAGTCTGTTTATTTTTTATTGGTCAGATTGTGTTTGTATGCTGATTGTAATGTTCGTTACCCTCTAAATGCTCCCTGTATTTCCGATTGACTCGCGTTGGGTGACACATTCAATGTGCGATAATATCCTTTTGGGTCTGCATTGGTGCCCGTATACCAAGATTGGCTCGCACGCTCTTCCCGCCATGTTCGGCTTCTTTCTTGATCTTCATAGGCAGCATAGCCTCTTACCCAATCCTCATCCCAAGCAGAGGGGTCATGGGCCATTGACCTAATTTCATAGTCTCGTATCAAATCTCTTATCCGTAGTGATATAATTGGATAATATAACGTCAACATGGAAACGGCAACAGTTGGAAGTACGATGCCAAGCTAATAATATTTAATTATACGCTGGTGTACAACAAACATCATTCAATACTTTACCCAGAACGATCCACTAGCGCCTCCCCAGCCGATACCACCAGTCATGGTCATGATGGTAGCCATACCAGCAGCAGATACCATAGCAGTCCGCTGCCAATTGTAAACTTTGGTTCCACCAACGGTTAGATCACTGCCATTCACAAATGTTCTTAACGTTCTTCCTAGATAATTCACAGAAAATATGTAGGCTGGATAATAGACAGGAGAGACGATGACGTTTTCTAGACGAACATTGACTTTTAAAAATCGCGTTTCGTCCATCTTGTACACTTGTCGTAGATACTCATCAGCCACCTTTTCCTCAGTAGACTGAATGTAGCTCTTTGCAAATCTTACAGCAGTAGATGGGTAAATCGCAAACGGATCAATACCGCGTGGTTCTTTACTGTCGAGAAGAGATGGAGAAAAGGGAATAGCGCTTTCCAACGCTGGACCTTGAGTGATGGCTTCAACAAGACCACGACGATACCGATGTGACGCGTAAATCTGTAACTTTGGATGAGCCAAAGGAGAATAATCTCTTGTGAAACTATGCTTATGCGGCACCCACACCCAGTCTGTGTCCCATCGAGATTCGTTTTTCTTTGTGGCAGGGTTATAATGTGTTCTGATCGTGCGTCTACCCTGGTATGTCTTTATTATTTTATTTTTATTAAATTTATTTGCTTACCACTTGAGCTTGTTCAATAGTTGAATGAACAGTGGCTGATACAACCCAAAATGGTAAAAAATATTGCTCTGGAGGGGAACTTTGTGATAGCTTTACTGAAAAGAAGCCACTGCCATGATATCGTTCAAATGTCTGTTGAAGAGAGCTGTCAATATATTGTTTGTTATTGTAATATTCTTATTACTTCTGAGGCTGCATTCACATGTTGAGCAAAAGGAATTGCCTTGAGTTTCTTTTCAGAAGGGCCTCCAGAGCTGGAATGTCTAATTGTGTGCAATGACCATCTACATTTAGGCAGAACAGACTTGTACGTGTTCAATAAGCAACGCATAAAAAAAAAAAAAAAAGAACGAAAAATGATAAACTCAGCGCACAAAAAGGTATTTTAAATGCGCTTAGAATGACAAAACCAAGTGAGACGTGTAGACACAGTAAGTCTAACAAGATCAAAGAATTCTATATAGAAAAAACATATTTGTTTATAAAATGGATATAAAACAAAAAACGACAAGAGAGCATTTACAGGCTTTAACCTAAACAAGACAAATTGAAAATAAAAGTTAGACGGTTATAAAAAATATTTACAAGATGATTGACAACAACGTCTACAGCTTAAGAAACAGTCATTAAAAAAAGAAGCTTTCCATTGTTTGTAATCGATGCATGAATTAAATTGTTCACAAAGCCTGTGTTTAGGCACGCATCTGTTATTAGGCTTTCAAGCTATAAATCAATCACGCGCTGATAAAAAAAAAAATGATAATTTCAGACAACAAAGGGTTAGCTGGGGAATAGCTAGTCTTAATTTGGTCCAAAGAAGAAAAGATCAGACTATTTATACAAGATCTTTAACAGCTTTTTCATTTTGTATAAAGTCTTGACCACATTTATTTTATACTCAACAATATCAAGCTCATTTTATGTATTAAATGTTGTCTTTTTAAATAATAAAGAAAAGATTGACAACAAAATAAAGTGTTAATTGTTATTGATCTTGTAATGTATGCGAATAGTTTCTGAAAAAGTGTATCTCATTTTCCCCCTTGATCCCAAAAGTATTTTTTAGTCACCACTACCCTTCCTTCTGAACTGCTTCAGGTGGGAAAGATGTAATATTACAATCGTGTGCCTATTAGAGGTTTTAATCATTTATGAATAAAAATCTATTTAAACGTATCTTATTTATGTTCTATCTCCAATTGAATGGTCCAAAAGTTATTTAAAAACCTGTATCATAATCCATAGAAAGTTTTCAAGTCCATGAAGGGTGTCTGTCTTGAAAAAATAACTGGCTACTATTGGCTGTATTTTAGGTGATGATCCACCGTCACTCTATAATTTCTCTTCAGTGGGTGCATTGGTTCAAAGGTTCAGAGTAGGCCAGTGTATCCCAACCATCTCCCCTTTTTAACGTCAAGGTAAACCAGCAAATCCTTCAATGATCCAACAAACAGTTTGATCGATCTGTTTGTTAGATGGATGATTAGGATTTTTGTATGTATTTGTTGCAGAGATTAAATGATTACTTGAACAGTGCCTAATACAGAACCGAAGAACCATGTCTGCTGAACAGATTATTGAGAACCAAGAAGTTGAAGTTGCAGTTGAATCTACGAATGGAGGTATGTCTGTTGAAGACGCCCTTCAGGAGGTTCTTCATCGTGCCTTGGTTCACGATGGTCTTGCTCGCGGCTTGAGGGAGGCTGTCAAGGCTTTGGACAGGTATGAAGATGAGAATCCGATGACGCGTCTGAGATGTTAATCCTTATTAGACGCCAGGCTCATCTGGCTGTTCTGTGCGAGTCCTGCACCGAACAGGAGTACGTGAAGCTTATTGAAGCACTTTGTGCCGAACATAATATTAATCTCATCAAGGTTGCTGACCCCAAGAAGCTAGGTGAATGGGTCGGTCTTTGCAAGATTGACAGAGAAGGAAATGCCCGTAAAGTTGTTGGCTGCTCAGCTGTTGCTGTTACTGATTTCGGGGAAGAGTCTGAAGCTATGAACGTTCTTTTGGATTACTTCAAGACTCGTTAATTGATGAATTAATAGTAGTAATAAACTAAAGTCCCTGACGTGAAAAGGGATTCATAATCACTCTTTTTTCTCATTGTTCTGTTTTGTTGTCTATTTATCAATTACATACACAATATAAACCAAGACACAGGCGCATTAATCAAGTAAATGGTTAAAACAACACATTGTATTTAATGATTTAAATGAAACCAATCTTGTTGGCAACGTCAAGAGCATCAACATCAGCAGTCAAGCGGACGAAAGCCTTCTTGAAACCAACGGGAGTAATGAGAGTGTTGACCTTGGCAACTTCAACGTCATAGAGTCTCTTGACAGCATCCTTGATTTGGTGCTTGTTGGCCTTGATGTCAACAAGGAAGGTCAAAGTGTTGTGTTCTTCAATCTTCTTCATGGCAGTTTCAGTATTGAGGGGTTGACGAACAATACGGTACTGATCCATACGAGGAGCATGAGCAACGGACTTGCGAGCATACTTGGGAGCACGCTTCAAGACCAAGGTTTGAGGGCGGTGGAAGTGGGTAGTAGTACGGATCTTACGAACGGACTTGCTGTGAACACCCTTGAGAGCAGCCTTCTTAGCGGCTTGAGCCTTGGTGGAAGCTAGAGAGAAAGTATTTAGTATTTGTATCTCTCTACATTATACAACAAAAGGAAGCAAGAAGAGTAGAGAGTAAAGGACGTGTGTACAGCTGATTATAGTTAATTAGGTTGCTAATGTCAACTTCATCCTCACTGTATACACATATAGCATGAATCCAACTTTTATCGTTATTTTTCAATGTATCCATCCATCCTTCATCATCTTCTTGCCTCTAATGCTCGTGTTTTGATGATTACCTTGGTTGGCCATTTTTATTAGATTGATCTACCAACGATTCTGGAAAGGAGGGCTTAACGGTTTGCTTCTTGCTTCTTGGTATAAGCTTCATGGAAGGCTTAATTTTGTTCGGTCCGGACAAATTCTATTCGAGACTGTGTCTAATGTCGAAAAATTCTAACACAGAAAAAATAAGGGATAAAAACACAGTGTCCAAATGGGTTTAATAAACAAAAGATTGTTTAATGGTACAAGAAGCAATTTAAGCATGAATCTTGACACCACCAAATCTTAGCCTTCCAATTATACTGATGAGTTTATCTCCCTCTACCCACTCCCATTAGATTGTATGCTTTTCTCCCTTCATCACCAGTACCTTCCTATCCCCCATTACATTATGCACCCTCACTTTGTTGAACTTGTCCACTTGTAATAAAAGATTGTTTAATTGTACAAGAAGCAATAGTATTCTTTTGTCGAGTGTTACTTCAAAGTACAAATTGTAATTCTTATTGGACAATATTTAAGTTTCAGTATGTGACTGTAAAGCAGCAGAGATGCATTTGTTTCTTTTTTCTTCTTCCCCTTCAAATTACTGATGCAACAGACTAGATTAACAAAAGAAGAATATCGTCAAGCAAAAGACCTTGACGCCGCTCGTAAAGCTGGTACAGCACCTGCGGAAGTTGACGATGAAGGAAACGAAATCAATCCCCATACTCCACAGTTCATGTTAAAGGCTCCTTGGTACGTTGACACTGGTAAAGTGTCTTTGAAACATCAAAAAGCCCCCGAAAAGCGAAGTGCAAGTAAATTTACAGCTGATGACAACTATTGGTATGCTAGAGGCAAAAGAGCAGTATGTATATACTGATTCAAAAGAGAATGTAACTAACTTTTAAAAGGGCCCTGCTGCAACAAAATATCGTAAAGGTGCCTGTGAAAATTGCGGTGCAATGACTCACAAGACGAAGGATTGTGTAGAACGACCAAGAAAAAAGGGTGCAAAATGGACAGGAGAGAACATCAAAGCGGATGAGATTATACAGGATGTTGAACTTGATTGGGATGAAAAGAGAGATCGTTGGAATGGTTATGATCCTAGAGAACACGATAAGGTCATTGAAGAATATAACAAAGTCGAAGAAGCAAGAAGAAAGTTTAAAGCAACTGAATTAGACAAGCAAGGTCCTACTACAACCTCTGAAGCTAAAAAGATTGCTGGTATATCTGACGATGAAGATGAAGAAGATGATGATAAGTACGCTGACGCTGCCGATATGCCTGGCCAGCATGTTAACCAAAAGACAAGAACAACTATTCGTAATTTGAGGTAAGGATGAAGAAATGAGTTATGAAATTTGATATTTATTATTTTATAGAATTCGTGAAGACACAGCTAAATACCTTTTGAACTTGGATCCTGAGTCAGCATTCTATGACCCCAAGACACGTTCTATGCGTGAGAACCCATTAAAAGACAAAAAGGCAGATAGTCTCGATTATGCAGGTGATAACTTTGTTCGACATACAGGTGAAACTCCTGAAATGGCCAAAGTACAAATGTTTGCATGGCAAGCTTCAGAGAGAGGTAACGAAGTTCATCTTCAAGCCAATCCTACGCAGGTAGCATTGCTGCATAAACAGTATGAATCAAAGAAGGATGAAGTGAGAGAGGCGACACAAAAGAGCATACTGGAGAAATATGGTGGAGAAGAGTATTTGGAAGCACCTCCAAAAGAATTACTGCTAGCACAAACAGAAAACTATGTCGAATACTCTAGAACGGGTAGAGTAATCAAAGGACAAGAAAGAGCAAAAGCAAAATCTAAATATGAAGAAGATGGTAAGTACCTTGTATATTTCATAATGGTTTAACTCACACTTTACAGTATATATCAATAACCACACAACGGTATGGGGATCATATTGGTTGGAAGGAAAATGGGGATACAAGTGCTGTCGCTCATTTGTAAGAAATTCATACTGTACAGGCGCAGCTGGTATTGAAGCTCAAAAAGCAGCTCAACTACTCAAATAACAAATGCATTCTAATAAGAAACTTCATTATTTTGCATCAAATAAACTTTTTAATTCCTGACTCATTGATCTCCTTCAACTAAATATCAGCAGGTATTATTATTAGTCTTGCCGTAACTAGAGTTGTTTTGGTGTTCTTAATAAATGAGCAAAGATTGTGCTTGATTCGTGTAGGGCATGCTCCCCCCTAAAGCTATTAAATAGTTGACAACTTTAGATTCTTGTTGGAACTAACCACCATTAAACACGTCAATGGCTTAATCTTTCACTTGATATATTATAAAGGAATCTCAGCATGCTTTCTCTTCTTCTATTAAGAAAGGACAAGACACACGTTTATTTTTTTTTTTCGTGCAGGAGGTCTCCATACAAAAACTGCTGCAGACTATAAAAGTAATAACAAAACCATCAGTGGCCAATTCAAAAGAGGAAATGTGTATATAAAGTGCCAATACTTCTTTCCAATTTCTCTTAACATCTGGCCAAATATGGCTTTCTTTCAAGACCGATTGTATAAATATATATTTATATAGTGTTTTTCATTTAGGAAATAATGAATGTAACATCTTTTTACTACAATTGAAGCCAAGTAGATCATCGTGACACGGTTGTGCGACTTTCTTTTTATGGTCATCTTCGTACACAAGGGCATTATCTGTGTTTTTGACAAAATCTAACCAAAGGTGTATTGAGGATCATCCCACGTGATCTCTGGTCAACAAGCTGTGATACATAAAGAAACCAGTAAAAATTATTCATAAATAAAATCTACAATACATACCAAAGAACAGCGTTTAGTTCTATTGTAAACAACAACGGATACCCAGTAAGTAAGAGCAATGTATACTATGACTAGATCACCCATGTAAAAGTTTGAACCATCACATCATTTTATTGGTTAAGTGAATTCATACTCTGCACTTTCCCGCACAGCAAAATGTCAAAAAAATCCCTTTTAAGCTTTTTTTACTTTCTTTTCTCTCTCTTTCTTAGAATTATGCCCTCCACTTCCTTGTCAGTAACGTCAGATGATACTGCAAAATGTGGGTAGAACGGCTCTTTAGAAAATTTGAGAACTAAACTCCACTCTATAGACATCATTGGTATTTGTGCTATGGATAAAAAAGCAAGGTCCAAGCCTATGCGACATATATTGAATAGACTACTTGCTTACGGAAATTTTGAAATTATCATTTTTGGTGACAAGACTATATTGGATGAAGGTATTCATACATATACACTTTTCTTTCTTTCTCTCTTTCTTTCTTTTATACTTACAACCTTGTTACCATCATAGACGTAGAGAACTGGCCGGGTTGTGATTTTCTGATATGTTTTTTCTCCTATGGATTCCCACTTGATAAAGCCATCAAATATTGGAAGCTCCGTCAGCCGTTTATTGTCAATGACATTTGTATGCAGTCACTCTTATGGGACCGTCGAATTGTACTTGCCATTCTTGATGCCGTCGGTGTACCAACACCACCACGTCTCGTCATTTCTCGCGACGGTGGAGCCAAAGTAGATCCTGATGCAGCAAAGGCATTTTATGAAAGAACGGGCATGGATATACATCGCGTTTTGGAAAAATACATGAAGAATACGACAGACTATTCTATTTCCGAAGACGGTATTGAAGTAGAAGGCACGACGCTTAAAAAAACATTTCTCGAAAAACCTGTGGACAGTGAAGATCATAACATCAACATTTACTACTCGAGGGAACAAGGCGGAGGTGGGAGAAGATTGTTCAGAAAGGTAAAGCTAGATACACAACGATTGAGTGTGTTGATCTCTGATGGACATATATACAGGTTGGTAACAAGTCAAGTGAGTTTGATCCAGATTTAAGTATCCCTGCTCAAGATGGATCATGGATTTATGAACAACTGATGCCAACAGAAAATAGCGAAGATGTTAAAGTGTATACAGTTGGTTCAACCTATGTTCATGCTGAAACCAGAAAGTAAATACAGATAGGGACTTGTGGCTAAATTTAACATTATATCTAGGTCTCCTACTGTGGATGGATTGGTGAAGCGAAATACAGAGGGTAAAGAAATTAGATATGTCGCCGAATTAACAGAAGAAGAAAAAAACATTTCGGCCAAGGTATCAGCAGCATTTGGGCAGATGATCTGTGGCTTCGATATGCTGCGTGTACAAGGAAAGTCTTATGTCATTGACGTCAATGGTTGGAGCTTTGTAAAAGGAAATGAGCATTATTATGATGAATGTGCCAAGAGACTAAGCGATGCTTTTCTTCGATCTGTACAAAGACGCCCATCGACAACCATACATGATATTCCTCGTGGTATTGCCCCAGAGAATTCTTGGAGATTAAAGGGCTTTGCTGCTGTTTTCCGTCATGCTGATCGTACACCAAAGAATAAGCATAAAATTTCCCTTATTGCTCAACCCTTTGTTGAACTGTTGGGAGGAAGCACTCAAGAGGTCGTGTTTCGTCAAAAACATCAACTACAGTTAGTTCTCAATGCGATCAACAAGTGTTTAGAACTCAAATTGGAACAGGAAAGTAAATTGTTGGCCCTGAAAGAAATACTCGAAAGGAAATGCGAACTTCCGGGCACCAAAGTACAGGTCAAGCCTATTTTCGATAAGGAATCTAATAAACTGCGAAAATTGCAGGTGAACGTCAAGTGGGGTGGCGAAGTAAGTACACATGATCCATATATCCCTTCTGATTTAATTACTAATTGTTTCATCCATTATAGTTTACCCATGCCGGTTTACATCAGTCAAGAGACTTGGGTGAAAATTTGCGAAAGGATATCAACATATTAAACAAGCATTTGTATGAGGACGTAAAGATATGGAGTAGTTCAGAACGAAGAGTTCGTGCTACTGGTAAGTTTATCATTCATCGCTCTCATGATTCCGCATCTGACTTTTTCTCTTGTTCAAAAAAGCCGACGTGTTTGCTCGATATTTCCTTGGACAGCCAGAATCGATTGAAGGGGTTATCTCTGAGAGCAAGTACTTGCTTGACGATAGTAACGCAGCAAAAGAGCAAATGGATTCTGTAAAGAAACAACTAAAGTACCTTCTTCGTCCTGGTTATGATATATCACCCGTTTTACTTGCTCAGACAAACTGGCCATCTAGTCTTCCTCAACCTCACATTGTCTTGCAAGAAGTATCCAACACGATGGCTCGATTAAGAAACATCATGAGGCTCAACTGGGCTACCAAAGACGTCGATCAATTACAGCGTCGCTGGTGTTGTTTTGAATCGCCTAACCTGTTTAAAGAGCGCTGGGAAAAGATGTTTAACAACTTTTGTCAGGATTCGACAACAACTGACAGCAGCGATAATCTATCAGATGCAAAAAAGGAAGGCTCATTTTGGCCAGACCCATCTGGTATTCCTGAACTTTATGACTCACTCAAGTACGATGCCCTACATAACCGTCAGTTCTTGGAGGCCATCTTTAGTGATCCCGAAGCAATGTCGACGCCACTTTCATCAAGCCCAGTGGCCAGCCCAGATAGTCCTAATGATTCCCACAGTATCAGGCACAGAGAGTTTTGTAATAACGATCTTCGAAATCTCTATACATACGTACGAGAGCTGTTCAATTTCGTTGCACCTCAGGAATATGGCATTAGCGAAAAAGAAAAGAAGACGATTGGAATGCTCATTGGTTTACCCTTACTGAAAAGTATCTTGGGTGACCTTGAAGAGTTTAAGAATTCAGATAAACCAAAGACAAGATTATATTTCACAAAAGGTATAGATTAAAAACATCCTAGGGTCGCACGATGATTAACATCAAATAGAATCCCACGTTCATGCACTCTTGAACTTGGTCTATCTCTCTGGTCTACCTACAAAGTTTCCTAGGCCAATCTTGCCTGAACTGGACTGTAAGTGTGGCATTCTGTTGCATGTGTGTTTATCATTATTAATTATTTTAGTCTTGACACAAATAACATTTGAGCTATATGAAAGAAACCGACATGATGGCACAGAGAAAGAGTACTCGCTTCGTATAGCATTCAGTCCAGGCGCACACTATGATTCTGTGCTTGATCTCCACATGGATGCTGAACATTGTTTAAAAGTTGCTCCCAGAAAGTAAGTTTTTTTCTAGTTTTCACTTTATTCCTTATTAATTTTTTTTTCTTAGGAATTTAATTCCACATTTGTCTCTTGACGAAGTGCTTCAGTATTATAAAACTGCTTACTTGCGAATTCCCGAGCTGCATGCCATTGAACAACAAATAGATGAAGAAAAGCTATACTATGCTCAAGAAGACAACCAGTAATTTACTGATCTGTACACACACATATATATATACAACATATAATTCATAGACATCACACACACAAACACATCTTTTCTTCCACATAATCTATTACACACACTGTATCCAATAAAATATTCCTCCTTTTTTTTTTTTTTTTTTTTTCCAAAACCAAACTGCTATCATTGCAAACGTCTCTTTTATTGTAAAAATAAGAAACAAGTCGCAACCAGAAAATATGCGGCAAGCTGCTTATCGGTTGGCTATTTAAAAGTAATAAGTAAAAGATCAGAAAAAGATTTTGCCATGACAACTTACACTTGGCAACACGTTCAAGTTCATCCTTCTTCTTGATAGCATAAGAGTTGGCAGAACCCTTAGCGGCGTTGATCAATTCGTCGGCAAGGCATTCAGCAATAGTCTTGATGTTACGGAAAGCGGCTTCACGAGCACCAATGGTCAACAAGGAGATAGCTTGGTTGACACGACGGAGAGGAGAAACATCAACAGCTTGACGACGAACGGTACCTTGAGAACCGATACGGGTAGAGTCTTCACGAGGACCACAGTTGATGATGGCATCAACGAGGATTTGAAGAGGGTTGGCATCGGTCAACAAGTGAATGATTTCAAAAGCGTGTTGAACAATACGAGCAGCCATGAGCTTCTTACCGTTGTTGCGACCATGCATCATCAAAGAGTTGGTCAAACGTTCAACAATGGGGCACTATAGGATGTCAATTTCAACAGTCAATACCTAATCTTTTTCATTACCTGAGCCTTGCGGAAACGTTTGACAGCGAAGCGACCAGCAGTGTGGGGCAAGAAAACATGTTGACGGATTTGGATGTAATCTTGAAGAGAGATGTCCTTAACTTCAACATCTTCATAGCTCCACTTGTTGAAAAGTTTGCGAGAGCCATCAGCAGTGGCCAAAACGTCAGCGGGCAAATTCAAAGCAACCATGCTAGCCTAAATTTATAAATTCCAACAATAAAAAATATCCAAGTTGAGAGATGAAGTATATATAGAAAAAAAAAGGTTGGGATTGCGCATCAGTATGAATCGATCTATATTATATTGTATCCATCTATTCTTCTGTTGGATCTCCTTTACCTTTGTCGATTAAGAGAGAAGGGTTTATAGGATGTTCACCATGGATTAGACTTAAGCAGAAGGGACGAGCGACAGAAGCTCCGGTTGATTCCAAAAAAGGAAATTAACGTTGCGGATCGGACTACTCATTAACATGTTACACGCATTTGGACAAAGGAGGGTGACACTCGCTGATAACGTTGGAAAATAAGACAAGATGCTATCTATATGATCGATGATGGTAGAATAATGACGTTCTTTGTTTGCAATTCAAGTATGTAAAGCTTGTTATACATAATGTTTTTATTTTATGGGGTAAATTTAATACAATGGTATTGTGCTATAGAGCGCTAGATATTTATATACACACACTAAACAACTTCAGATATATCACTTTTTTTGGTTACTTCAGTGGCATCGAGCGCCCTATCTTTTTCGTCAGTCACTTTTAATCTCTCATCACTTAAAGCTGTCTTCCGGATTCTTTCAGGGTCATAGGTATCAAATTCTCTTTCAAGCTGCTTATAGCCTGCAAGGCGATAAATGATAGCACTGACAACCCAGGTGATAATAAATGCACCAACAATGATGATACCAATGTACTCAAAGCTATCAGACAAAAAGTACCAAAACCTCCACCATCCATTATCTAGTTCCAGTTGTTCCCCGATCATTGAAAATAACTCAATCAAGGCAACAACAATGGCTACTACAACACTGATGGACGTAATAGTCAAATTATAGAATAGCTTTCTAACAGGGTTCACATAAGCCCAGGTATAGGTGAACAGCATAAGCATGCTATCTAAAGAATCAATCAAGGCCATCCCTAAAAGAGAAATGTTACATACATAATCAATAGGATAAAACCCAGCCCTTACCTGAAGCGAATAAAAGAGGTAGTAAGATAATGAGCCACATAGACATGCCATTCGCGCCTTGTACAGCTGTAATGCCTAATAATGTGATCTCCGAAGCAGTATCAAAGCCGAGGCCAAAGAGAAAGCCTAGAGGATACATTTTCCATGAAGCATTGATAAACTTGAATACAGGGTAAAAGAATCGTCCAAGAACGCCTTTGTTCGTAAGGTACTCTTCAATATCAACCTCTGTGTATACTCCTTCTTTCTTCACCCGTCGCATCGTCTTGATGACGCCAATCATACAAATGATGTTTAAAATTGCGATCAACACAAGAAACGTGATCGAAACCGATGTACCGATCATCCCACCAATCCTTGAAAAGTCATCTACGTTCTTTGCCACCGCATTAGCAGTAGCGGCTACTATGATCGATGTAATAAAGACCACAGTTGAGTGACCAAGTGAGAAGAACAGTCCAACACAGACAGGATGTTGGTCACTGCTCAGTAGTTTGCGTGTGACATTATCAATAGCAGAAATGTGATCTGTAAGTTATTAGCAAATCCATTCACGTTCTACAAACTTACGCCCTTACCTGCATCTACTGCATGACGAAGACCGAGGAGATACGCCAATGTGCCTGTTCCGAGCATGGAAGGATATGGTTTGAAGACAATTACGGATATCACCCAAATGACGATGTTGACAACTGCTAAACCAGCAAGCAGCAATAATACCTTTGGGCGAACTTTGTTTGGATCAGGGCCAAAAAATATCTTGTACGTAAAAGATGACTCAGACATAAACTTTAAGGCAACCTTTCCAATGGCTCCAGATGCAGGTTTTTCTTCATTCATACTAGTACTTTATCTATATCCAAGAGGAAAGGAAAGAGGAAGAAAAGTGTCAGCCAAATATACAATGTGTATTTTCGTTTCAACTTTATACACATATTCCTATCAGTCAGTGACTGCCGAAATCAAAGGTCCCCTCCACCAATTATCGGCCAGTCTGAGGCTACACAGCAAAAAGATGCAGATAAGGAGTGTAGATTCTATGCTCAATAAAGAAAACTGCTGTTACACTTTGTTTATAAGCATAGTTTCTTTTCTTTCTACTATATTGTTATAAGAAATAGAGTGGATATCTTTCAAAAATAACTAACAATCGAAATCATAAAGGGTTCATTTGCTCGAAAAAATAAGGAAATCAAATTATGTGTAAAATTTCTTTAACAGATCTTGATGCAAGAAGCTTAATGATAGGATAAATGGACTATAAGTTCCAGATTGAAAATGTACAGGCTATACACTCTTTCCGGAAAGTAAATTCGCCTGTGATCGAAAATAAATACACCCATGGTGAGAACAAAATTCATGTTGCATGAAATGTAAATTCGTCGTCGCCAAGAACATTTTCGTAATATTAACAGGTGGGCTGTCTTGGAGTTGAAATTAACTTAAGTGTTCAAAGATTCACAAATCAAAACTAGCCTGTCCTCATGGTCCTTGCTCTGACTCGCTTGTCCCGCCCTTTTTGCTCTCTGGCGTGTATATCTGGAGCGTTCTCCCAATTGCCTCTTCTTGTGCTCTGGGTTCTCTCTGCCCTCCGTTCCTTTTTTTTTTTTTTTGTTTAAACTATCCTGGGTAGTTATCGCTACCCTCCCCAGAATGCACTTCGGTGGTAAGTAAGACTAATATTAGGATATATGCTCTAATACTAACATATGTTTCTCTCTTTTTTCTACATATAAACTCATTATCTCTCTCTCTCTCTCTCTTTTGACATGATGTCGTTTTATTCAAACATATTTTTCTTTGTCGTCTTTTTACGCAAATAATTTTTTTATTTTATGACAACATTTTATAAAATTAATGTCAATAATTAATAAAAATACAGTAACTTTATTATGATCAACAATACCTGCATATTCCTACATCATTACTAAAATTCAAATGTATTTATCAATAAAGTTGAAGTTATAGGACACAAGAGTTTGTTGATATAAAATGTATTGCCTAAAAACCTAATCATAGTTTGGAAGAGTTGTGTGAATTACTAATGTATAAGAATAAAATGCCTACCGTGTAATTCGTAACAGATGGGATTTCATGTCATGTCCATTAAACGAGGAAAAAAGAAAAACAACTTGAATCTGATCAAGAGGAAATGTAGAATTATTCAAACCTGGCACTATCAATCTGGGAGATCAAGTGTTTTTATGGCCAACTATAGAAACAATCAAGTTCGCAAGCTAAGCAACTAAAGGGTATTAACTCATTGACAGGTTTTGCAGCCCAAAATAGAAAGGCGAACCAAAGAAAGATATCAAACATTGGTTGTTATCATCACCATATCCAATATCTATTGGACCACTCGGTATCATTATATATTTATAATGCCAATACTACTCATGATGGCCCTCAAGAACTTTAGAGGAAGGCATGTAGCTGTAACTATTTTACTGAATGATGGGAGGAAGTATATGAATCTCAAGAATTCGAAAAAAAAAAAAACCAAGTACTAGCCGGCAATTAGATTTTTTCCAACTGCCAACTACTGTATATATCTCGTTCTTAAAAGGATTTTCTTAATAAATACTTCTTTTTTTTCTTTTTTCAAACTTTTGAGATCTCTGTAATGGCAAATACTTTTTATTTCAAAGATGGAATGGGCAATCTTTTCGATGAGCATGAGGAAAGAGTTTATGATCCCATGGAAAGTGTCTTAACAAAAATTACAGACCTATTGTACTTGAAACAATAACTAGCTAGATCACCAGCTGGAACTCACGCTGTGGTTAAGGCTGCGAAAACAAGAGTAACTTCTCACACGATTATTGGAGCCATCCATTTATCTACAGTGCTTCATGTCGTTTCGAAACTACCCCCCTACCGAATCTGAATTAGACACTGTTGACAAAAAGAAGAGAAAGAATAACAGTGGAAAGAAATGGGGTGTAGCTGAGACTAACGACGACGAAGGAACTCAGGAGGATGACACCAGTGCAGTTGATGTAAAACCAGCTCCAAAAGGTACTATTACTACCCATTTCATAAAGTTTGTCAATGAGCTCCTTGATATTATGGATGAGGATGAATCTTTAAAGAATAGTTATTTAGTGGTGGATAATGCTAGGATCCATAAGTCAAAACCGATGATTCGAAAAATTGAAGTTAGAGATTATAGAGTAATGTATCTCCCCCCTTACTCGCCTGAGTTAAACCCTATTGAACAGTCCTGGGTTTCAGTGAAAGGAAAAATGATGAAAGAAGAGACATTATCTTCTAGAAATGGTGATGCATATAATGACGTTCGTTTTAGTGATCTTTATAGCTTTTGCCTTCATTCCAAACGTCAAATTATAAATTGCTATAAACGAACTCCATTATAAAGCTTTTCATTGAATAAAGTATCTACAAATTCTAGCTACAAATCAACTGAAATGTTACGAGAACCGAAACACTATATGATTCTATTAATTGAAATATGGTTAAGTACTATGATTTAAACCTAGCGGCATCTTTTTCTTTTATTGTTCATATTTGATCAACAATAACTTTTTTTGTAACCGACAATATCCACCAGCGGACTGTATATGTGTGCGTGTGTGCTACATAGGCTCGTATTGATTTTACAGTCAATTTCCGTTTTTGTCAGATAATAATAACAATAACCAAAGCTGTCTATTGAAAGGAGGGTAATTGTTTCCTTTTCACACCTTCTCTATTTCTTCTTCTTTCTTGAACAACATGACTACAGATATTAACTCTACTCACTTTTCAGATAACTTTTGGGTACGTCGTTATTTGTATGGCATAAAAAGGTTGCAACTGACAGTCCATGCAGGAAAGCCTTGAAAAGAATGGCATAACTATTTTATTAGAACGTATGCGTGGTGCTAAACAGACTTGTGAAAGGTTAAAAAATGCATATGAAGCAAGGTAAATTATTTGATACCACACTCCACACACCCAACTTATTTATGTAAAAGAGCACTACTGGAAGAAGAGTATGGAAAGACACTATTACAAATTGCCCAAAAACAAAAGGCATCGTCTACAGAAAATGGTAAAACTAAAGTAGCATTAGACACGATGCAAGTCGAATTCCAATCAATTGCGGAGTCACATATACAACTATCATGTCATTTACGCGATGGTATTACCACACCACTGGCGAAACTTATCAATAAACAAAAGGCTGTCAGAAAGGAGGTGAGTTTATCTTTATCTTTTTGCCTGTCAAATACATATATTCTTATTCTTGCCTATAGCTTCAGAGTTCCATTCAAAAGCTGTACAATAATAGACAGCTTCAAGTTCATTTTGTGCGCAGGGTAAATGCATTCGATATCATACACTTTGTCTCTTAACACTATTATAGGCACATAAGCGACATAATCAAGAGATTGAAAAAGCAAATATCCTTGTAGAAGGAAAATCAACCGAAGAAGAAAAGCAGGCCGCATTCAAAACAGCACAGGCAACTGTAGAAAAGCTTAGTAAGTAAAACACTCATCAATTAACGTTTATTAACACTATCTACAGAAAGTGTATATGATGAGGGATTAAATGACCTGACCAAAATTGTTGAAGAATGGAATAACGAGTGGAAGAATACGTGTGATGTAGGTAGAAACAAAGTACTAAAATGCCTTTATTTACCTACTTTGTAGACTTTCGAAAGACTGGAGCAAGAAAGAATACAGTTCTTCAAGACAAATATTTCAAACTATACAAACCTTATGGTCGGATGCTTAGAAAATGAAATACAGGTAAATAACATTAAAAGAATGACTATAATAATAGGTTTTGAATGTTGTTATTAGGCTTATGAAAGAGTAAATGTTAAAGTAGAGGATGTGGATGTAATGCAAGACCTTACTGATTTTGTGAATGAGAACAGGTCTACTCATATTGTTCCATGTAAGTATATATAATCAACACTTTATGGTATAATAACTAATGTGTATCAGCACCAATGGATTATATCAAGCTCCATGCATATCAAGAAGTAAACCTTGGAAAGGAAGAAGAAACGAAGAGTACATTTCATAATACAATTGATCATGAAGAGCATAGTGATACTGAGGATCACGAGCTGGTGAAAAATGTTGAAGAGAAAAAATCAGAAGTTCAGCCAGTGCCTGATAAAATTGTCGTTGAACATACGACTGTAACCACTACATCCATTGATAGCACAGTGGCATTAGTAGAACAGGAACCTGATACAGATAGTCCCAAGATCCTAATGGTGGGAAAAATGGAAGTGTATGGATCTGATGATAGTGATGATGATGAAGAGTATGAATACGTAACTGAAACAGAGTCAGAAGAAGAAAACGAGATAAAAGAAGAGAAAAAAGAGAATGTCGTAAGTCAAGAAAAAGAAGACACTATGTATTCCAAGCCATTGTCTCAATCAACGGAAAAGGACCAAGCATCACCAGTAGTCATAAAAGCGAAGGAAGAGAAAAATAGTGAACCTATAGAAGTCGGGCAAGGCAACCAATCTACCTCGGACGAAAAGATTAGTAAGTTAGCAGCTACCTATAGGAAGCAAGCTGCAGATGCAAAGTTAAAGAGAGATGAGTCATTCTCTTCTATTTTGCTAAAGAAAGGGCTGAATACGACACGACGAAGAGTTTCATTCTTGAATGATGAGCGACCCTCTACAGAACAACAGGAGGATAACAAGCCACTGTACAAAACATCATCTATAGATGCTGTTAAAAGAACAATATCCTCAGATAGCACTGAAACCCAAGACACAACAGGTATAGAGCAGGACGCAGCAGCAAGAGAGTTGGACAACATGTTGCGAGAATTAGATACTACACACCGCAACCACTATAGACAACCAAATATCAGGCCAACTGCATCAGCATCCTCACCTAGCCTGTTGCAAGACAGATGGAGAGGCTCATATTTTGACTCACAGTCCAGTCGACGCATGAGCACGGCTGATAATAGTGTAGGAAACATTTCACAACGAATAAGTCCCTCAAGAAATTCAAACAACACGTCTTATTCATCCTCAACAATGTCTAGTAACAATATGGGAGACTTGTATGACCCATTTAATTCTCTATCATCCTCTTCAAAATCCGGAGCAAATGGTTTAAATGACGTTATGCCAACCAAATCCATGTCAACCTCGAATACACCTACAGCGCAAATGATCCATGAACGCATGTTAAGAAATGGCAATAAATTAGGACATTACCGACGCCGTTCAGTGAATAACGCAGATACTATATCATCAGGGTCTTCAGCATCGTTAGCTTCTGTTCGTTCAAGGGAAGGATTCGTACAAAATTTCTACAACCTGAAGAAAAATAATAATGGCATGTCAACGATACCACCAGAAAATAGAGAACAATTTATAGACTTTGGTAAAGTAAATCATTAATCAAATTATCAAACTACTTATATATTTCTATATGTAGCTATCGCATTATATGACTACGAAGGAGCTGATGAAGGTGAAATATCATTCAAGCAAGGTGATCTGCTTGGAATTATATCCAAGGGAGATGATGAACAAGGCTGGTGGGAAGCAAGTTTATTAGATAAAGTCAGTGCAAAGATCATCCAAACAGGACTTATTCCTAGTAACTTTATTGAAACAGCGTTTCGTTCATAGATAAACTTAAAAATAAACAACCTTTTCTCCATGTTTACTTTTTGCATTGTCGCAGTTGATGCGTCTTGTCCAAAAAATGACAGTAATCGAGACTCCGCAGATTCTTGGATCAACATGACGTCTTTTTACATTACTCTTTTATTTTTTTTCTTATGTTACGAGTCTGTGTTGCTAATACTACTGCGAGAAGAGCAGTGTTACAGACGAGAGCAAGTCGATATTACTCTACTGAAATAAAGCAGCCAAACAAGATATGTGCACTACCTTTCAAATTACAAGAAGACAAGTTGGAACAGGTGATTAATATAGCCTCTTACATGAACCAACATGCTTTCTTTGGTCTTTTTAGAATGATGATGAGTGTAAGCATAGCATACTTGTCTTAGTGTTGACCCTACGTTTGTTTAACCTGATGAAATAGATGTTTACAAAAAAGTTACCTCAAGTAGGCAACACTGTATCATCCTTTCAAGTAAGAAAGGCATATGTACCTATCTGGTATTATGATATGGCTATTTCAGCAGACATTAAACCAGAGTTAACAGAAACAAAGCCTAGCAAGACAATTCAAGCCCTTTTGGGCCCACCACGTCAGACACTCGCTATCGGCTTTGATTGTTTTTGGCCAGGACATACGTGGGATCCAATGTGCTATCTCGCATTTTTGAAACCAGCTAAAAAGCCATTGACACTTGTGCCCTTTACAAAGGATCTCATTGAAAAAGATGATATAGAAGTGATACCCTTCTCTGTAGACCCCTTGAAAGACATTGGTGACAGAGCATCTAGTGCACTCGAAGGCCACAAAGTCAACGTTGCAAATATGGCTGAATTTACGATAAATAATGCTCAGGTACTCTTTCAAGCAGCTTATCCTATCTACTGGCCAGTTTATATTGCTCAATTTACAGCAAACGAGAAGGATACGGAAACAGCCAAGACGATTGTTGTGAGTGGAGAAACCGATGACCCAGCGATCTATCAATGGCAGCCAGAAAAGAGTGGAGTGTATCAGTGGATTAATAATGGATCGTGGATCAATTTGGATGTGACAGAGAGATTATGGCATCAGGGTCCTAATAATCCCCTTGAGCAATTGGTAAAGGGATATATAGACAAGGTTGTTGGAAAATTTCAAGTGACAGAGAATGTCAATTGGGATGATGATCGAGTTCAAAATATTACAGAGTATCAAGAGAGAAATAAGGAATATTTACAACAGTTGTTTAAAGTATGGTCAAGGAAGAGTATGCTTGCTAGTATAGAAAACATGGATGAAGATAAAAAACTACTTGGCATCGGAAAGGGAGCTAAACTGATGAGTGTAAAAGAGATAAGACAAGATATTATGAACAGGGTTGAAAAAGAGCTTGTTGAATTGGAAAGGTTAGAGCCTATTTGGTATAAAGACCATATAAAAAATAATAAAAAATTGTAAAAAATGCTCCGGAAGTTTTTCATTATGGCGCCAATGATGGATTTATGCAAAAAAAAGACAGTTTATATTTCTTTTCTTCTTTTCTTTCTTTATTATATAATTATAGGATGATAATTAGTAATCCAGTCCTGATAGAGTCCAGCAATACATTGCTTATGGATAAACCACACTTGAAGGAAGATGATGAAGAGGATGCCGGATCATCAACCATTGCTCGTAGTAGTTCAACTCAAAGAGTCAACAGGTCACTCTTACCTTCACTGTCATTGTCAAAGAAAAGACTTAAATCATTCATTCAGCATCCAAGGCGTAAACAGCCGAATGAGCCAATTATACACTATAATGGTCCATGCGAGACATTGGATCAGCTACCCGAGGATAAATATGAATGGATCGTGTCTGAATCAGTCGAGGTGGGTAGGTCCAACCCGTTGGCAAACTATCCTAGGTCTATTGTGCTTCGTAAACCTCATTATGTGAATGCGTAAGTACCATACATAGTTTTATCTGGTTACTCATCTATTCAGTAGGGTTAATTACCTCGGTCACCGTCAAAAGCCTAAAGCGAAGGGAAGCTTTTATATAAGAGGTAATTGACAATATAGAGTCATCCATTTACATGCACTAAAGTAAATAGATTAGTTTTGGAATTGAGCAATTCTTACACATCAAAGCGTAAGTAGTCTCTCTATGATCATTTTATGAGCCCTTGTTTATAATATTCGGATAGCATGCTATATTAAACCAAAAATCACAATGGATGATGAAGCATTCTATGGTTCTTATATCCAAAGTCAAAAGTGCGGCAAGGTCGGGACTAAAGCGACACTGGATGAGACTTATATCATGTATGGCATTTACTACATTATCTTATAATCAACTCATCCTATTTTCTTTTTGGATAGTGATCTCTATAAGGAATCACAGATTACACTCTCAATCACTTCAAGAACAAAATCTCTCCTAGGATCCATCAGTTCACATTTTAAAAAACCAGAGATTTGCCTTGGATCGTTTGATTTTCATGTCGGTTTAAATCCAAAGGAAAAGAAAATTGAGCGAATTATGTTGAAGAATAATGAAACTGATGACGGTCAATATCAAGTTCTTGTTGTTTATGGAACCTTTATTAGTCCGAATGTTATGACCTTATTAGATGATAGCCAACTGTATGAAGGGTATATTACTGTTTACACAAAAGGAAAGATCATTCCGGTAAGTAAAATATATGTATGGCGTGCTCTTTTATATTCATGCTTTTCTTAGAGATGGACTCGTTACTGGGCTAGACTAACTCCTTCTTGCTTTATGTTGTATGATTTTGAGTACAAAGAGGTAAAAAAACAAGATATATAATCAAACAAGGGGCCTGATCCAATATATACATATATATTAGAGACGTAAACCTGTTTGTGAAATCTCTCTCAGTTCTATACAAAGTGTATTCCATCCACCTGTTGACGATGATGAGCGTCTTGTTGATGTTGGATCCCTTGGTCTTGCCTTACAGTTTAATGAACATGTGTTGGATGAAAGCGAAGTTGTTAGTGACGTCCTTGAATATAGAATGTATATTTTGCCTGATAATGCAAAAAGCTCAAAGGAATGGGAAGACGCATTCACAGCTATAGCTGGGTTGATAAAAGAGTATAGATATGATGATTGCTTCAATGCTACTCGATTCGATCGACACGACAAGGCAATGTTTATTCCTACGAAATTTTTGTGGTAAAACGAAAAGAAAAAGAAAAGAAAAAAAAGAAATAGTCAAATAAAAATCATGATTGTTTTCTTCTGTTCTTATCCTTCAAGGGTTTATTTAAAGTAAAATGTTTTTAAAAAGGAAAAAGAGGGGGGGAAAAGATATGAATGCAAAAGACGTTGCAGAATAACAAAAAATAAGAAAACTATTGCTTTTAGTTATCGTTTTTGATTGCACTGATTAAAAGAAATTGATTACTTTTGCATACGACTTATCGCTGCATCCATAGCCTTTCATTATTTTTAGAATACCACAGTAGGTTAACATAGTGGCTGGCTGGTGCAAATCGTCGTCAAATTGTCCTATAGTGGTTTAGTGCATATAGTAGCTGGACTTACTGTGTAAACCACTTTTTTTTTTTTTTTTTTTTTTTTTTTTTTTTTTTTTTTTTTTTTTTGGTATATAAATCACAGTGATCCCATCTTTGTCTTGTATGGCCTTATCCTCTTCCTCCATATTATACAAAGTCAAGCATCAATCTTGTAGCAACAGATGTGTAGTGTTGGATTCATCAACTGAATCAGCCCTTAATCATTATGTAGAGAATTTTGTAAGCTTAAATATATCAGTAGTCGTAAGATGTTGTCAACCAACGTATGATCCTAAAGCATTACTGGACCATGGGATCAAAGTGGTGGATTTACCATTTGAGGATGATGGCGTGGTAAGTTATCCATAGATTATAAGATGCAGCCTTCACCATCCGTCATAGATCAATGGTTAGATTTGGCCAATGATCAAAATACGGTCATAGCTGTCTATTGTATCTCTGGTCTGAAGAGAGTACCTGGGGATGGTGGCCATTGCTCTTATCGAAAAAAGGTATATCATCGTATGATACGATAGAATATATGAGAACACACTGCCGGGGTGTTTTTAATTCCTATCAACTAAAGTTTCTCCATAAATACTACGCACATGACAAAGCAAGTACATTTCATAGCTTTGTTAATAAACTGCTTCGTCTGTAATACCACTTTATTCATCATAATAATCGATATGATTTCCTGATTCAAATCTGTCTGTATCAAGTAAATTGAATAACTTTAATGCTGAATCTTGCATTGAAACCAATTGGCCCTAATGAAATTTGTTTAGTAATAATAATAATAATAATAATAACAATAATAATAGTAAGAGCTATCCTTACTTCATTTGCCATTTTAGTATAAAGCGTCTTTTGTTCGTCATCTCCTAATGTCTCGCGTACATTTTTTTGCATTTCATTATTCAATGGCCCAGGCGCATAAGATAAAGTACGAATAGATGGCTACGTCTATATTAGAAATGATTCATATACAAATAAAAAAAAAAGGAGGGCTTTACATTCTCTTTTGCAACCACTTTCAACAACATATCTCTTGCTGATTTACCAGTGGCATAAAGCCCCCAATTTGGAAAGGCCTGTACAGCAAGTAATGAAGATATGTTGACAATAGTCATGGTGACGCTATTATAATTCTTGAATAAACGAATAAATCCAGTTCTATTCAATATCAGTTTTAGATTCTAGTAGTGTAATTGACCCAAATATGTACATACATTAAGGCGATGTATGATGTCACGTTCAGATCAATATAAGTCTGTATCTCTTCCATTGTATAATCATCAACCTTTTTGGATAAATCCCCTGTAGATCCAGCATTGTTAATCAATACAGCCTTTGTTATAGGTGCAATATCCTGGTCTCTCCATTCCTTTTGAACAATGAGTATCATACGTTATATCTTTTAACCTTACTTTCATCATATCTTCCAACGATTTAACAATCGTCTCCTCCGTTTGAATCGCTCCTTCTAAGCTAATATTACCAATAAAGTACGTATCAACGTTGGCAAGTTGAATCGTCTCCAGTTCAGCTCTATTTCTTCCAACCAAAATAATGCTTGTCTTTTCTTTAGCTTTAGAAGCAATAACCTCAGCAATGACTTTACCAAAGCCACGATTAGCTCCAGTAATCACATAGACTGTGTGCTTTAATAACATTGCACTGTGGGAAATAAAAGAAAAAGAAAAAAAAAGCGCGTTTCTGTACAACGTCCATAAGAAATGTTTATTTTATTGAGCGATGAACAGTCTTTGCGTCTGCCTGTGACGTGGGGAATACTATAAAGAAGGTTAGCTCTTGCCCATTTATACCTTGCTTTAATTTACCTAGCATATCACAAATATTAACATGACTTGGCCTTGAAGCAGTAAATGTTACAAGTTCAGCTATAAAAAAGAGTTTATAAAGCGTCTTTTTTTTCTATTTATATTTTTACCGATATCTTGACCCACGAGTGGCTGTAGACCTTTATATACATCATTTGCCTTGTCTTTATCCCCTCTAAATCTAATAGTCGAGAATTCTGTGTTTACTAAACCAGGACAAATCTGACTCACTCTGATGGGTGTATCCACCAATTCATAAAGAAGCGCCTTTGTGATGGCGTCGACTGCATGTTTTGTAGCACAGTAAATACTTCCGCCAGGATAACTTTGCTTTCCTGTCAAAATATGAGAAAATAACTTTTAAGAAACAAACAGATTGCTTACCTGCCACTGATCCGATATTGATAATATGACCACTTTGATTTGCTTTCATGCCTGGTAACAATGCCTGAGTCAAAAAGACGAGTCCCTTGACGTTGGTTTCAAACATCGTATCAAATGCGTCCTCCGAGACATTTACAAGGTGATCTACACCAATAACTAAACCTGCATTATTAACCAGTACATCTATCTGGTCCTTCTGAGGTAAATTGCTAATAGCCTCGTCGATGTTTTGTTTCTTTCGAACGTCTAATGATAAAGTGTGGATTTGTATGCCTTTATGCTGTTCAGAAAGTTCCTCTTGAAGTGCCTTCAGTCGATCCACTCTTCGTGCAGCTAGAATCTATTATGAAATAAGCAAGAATGCATATGCATATATGCACATTCATTTACCAAATTCGATCCTTCCTTTGCAAACTCTCTTGCACACGCTTCTCCTATTCCGGCTGAAGCTCCTGTACTTTATGTACTTTAGCTAATTGCAAAACATATATTTCAGAATGGTTTACATAAACACGTTTTTTCCTTGAAGGCGTGAGTGATAGAGTCGTTTTGATATAGCGTTGAAGGTGTTTTTAAAGAGCATAGTAGCGTGGGAGAGAAAAAGAAAGAGAGAGAAAAAAGTTCGATTCCGCTCTTTTGTATCAGTTGTAATGATTTTATAGTCAACAGTTCAAGTACACAAGGTGGTTATTAAATTGTAGTTGTCTCAATATGCGTAAGGAGTCGCTCACCTCTTCAAGCATTCACGGGTGTATATTTTAATTTAGTATTATTAAAGATCCTGGCTGCAAGGGAAATTACTTGAGGAGAAATAGCCCTTCTTTTTCTTGAAGCTTATGACGTTAGGAGTAGTAGTAAACAGGCATGTAGCAAACAAATGAAAGGACAGCATAAAAGGAGAGAAAGGCTGATCTAGCCTAATCACCAACTTGACTCATCTACTCTTAAAATCCCCATATTAAGAACAAAAGAAGGTTGGTAAAGGAATTACATTGACAAGACGTAGTATTATGTCTGTCGTGCAGTGCAAGACTGAATTTATGCATCCTTCCAGAGTGCTTATGGATCATTCAACCAAGGTTAAGGACTTCTTTCGGAGTATTACTATTACCAGATTATGAAAGAATGGCTTATTCTTCATGAATATATCCCCTTGATCGTCATCAAGGGTTATTCCATAAATAGGATATCATAACCTTAATACATTAACAAGTCTAGATTTTATAGCTCAATGCTTGATTATGATAAACATCTTTACTTTTCATACAAATATGTGTAACACCTTAGACACAGCTAGCTTTCAACTTTGATAACAAAAATAAAGCTGTTTGGTTGTTGATGTGATATATATTGTCATCCTGAATGCTGAGAAAAAGTATTCTCAATGAATTTTACGCTGAATCTAATCTATTCCTTTAGTTATCGAAAAGAACTAAGACTATCGATGCCAAAAAAGAAGACATCAAAACTATCCTTTTACAAGACTTTTTGACATGTAATATGAATGACATTCCTTTGTTCAACAGTCAGACATGCATATTAATTGTACAGTGGGTTGCACGATGTATTTATTGGTTGACACCAACAGTAGGAATTCCTATACAAAACATTGTAAATAAAAAATACAGCTGTCAATAAAATGACCCCTTGCATATTTTTAGAAAATAGTAAACTCAAACTAAATATATCACATTGAGTTGTCATTTTATAAATCCTAATTTGATGCTTTTAATACATAAATAATCCTGAAACAGAATAGGTTTATGCATATTTGTTTAAAAAGAAGATTACTTTTTGCATACTATAAATTATTAAAAAAAGGAGGGTTGTAAAAGGGTTTATATTCTCTCTCTCTCTCTTTCTTCTTCAAAGTATCCTTTTCTTTACTCTCTCTCTCTCTCTCTCTCTCTCTCTGCGTGTGTGTAAACATATCAACAACATGACAGAACTATGTTTAACAAAGGCTACTGTCAAACTACCAAAAAAGACAAGAAATAACTCATGTCTGAGGGAAATAGTGTCAGATATTCTTGTTAAAGAAAGAGTGTACTTTGATGGCTGTAAAGTGACCAAAGATGATATCATTGTCTTATTTAAGGACTATGATCCTATAAAGTAAAATAAGAGAAATGCAGCTACTTCTTAACTCATTCCCTCCTTAGAGTCGACATTAACCAAATAGAAGGAAATGTATGCTCTGGTTATATCCAATTTAGGACCAAAGAGATAGGTAATACACTGTCATTATCGCGTGGTTTCATAAATGTTGACAAGTCTATAGCTGATCGGGTCTACGCTTTATTCAACTGCATCAAATCCGACGTAGAACTGCAACTCAAGATAAACCCACCATATAAAGTAGAACCGGAAGTAGAAGCGAACGTTTTATATATTCAAAACTTGTCAGATAAGATGTCCCCCGGGCTAATTTATGATCTATTCAGACCTTTTGGACCCATCAACTCATGCAAAATGTCAGAAGGTTCCACAACAGCTTTGTTACAATACTTTAAATCAAAGAACGCATATGATGCACAGCGGACGATGGTAAATAATAATATCAACAAGCGTTCAACACATGTATCTTTTTAACATGTACCTCTATATATTAGAACGGCAAGCTAATACATAATAACGTCATGTAGGTAACAAATACAGAAAACTATATAAACCTTCCTCTTAGTCCTCTAATCCTTTTCTCTCTCTTTTTTTTTTTTTATCTTTTTCCCTTTTTCTTCCTCCTTCATTGAACTTTTTCTTCCTTATATCCCTTTCTTTTTACTCTCTATGTACAGTACTGTTACTCATTTAAATACGACCAAGTTACAAACTACAGAATTAAAAACTAATGTAAGTCCTAAATGACTATCTTTGCTGTTTAACTCATCTTATTTAGACCAAGGCAGCCAAATCAAATATCCCAGTTGATTATACCAATCTTTATATTAAAAATCTGGACCTTGAAGTTAAAAGTGCCGATCTGTTTAAGCATTTTCGGAAATATGGCCACATCATATCAGCACGAGTTATGAAGCACCCACAAACAAAGCAATCTAGAGGATTCGGATTTGTCAGTTTTTCAAAGACCGAAGAAGCTATGCAGGCCAAGGAAGGAATGAATGGCCAATTCATTGCCTCCAAGCCTATTATTGTAGCCTTTCATGAACCCAAGAAGGCTAAGAGTGAAGATAATCAGAGCCCGGATAGCAACAGCAGCAACCATTCTGCACCTGTTGCTTCATATCATCCTAGGTCAACTACGCCCACAGATAAGCTCAAGTATAGTAGTAGTATGAATAGTAATGCATATAATAATGGATTACCACTCAAACGACAAGTCTCAGCACCTATCCACCATCAACCAACTTATACCCCTTCTGGTTTATTCATTCCTGCTCCTCTTCCAACTCAGCAGAATAGGCCCACATTACGCCGAAGCGGTTCTATTGAGTCAGTAACCACTGCAATGACCGAGACAAACACTCAGTTGAAGAGACAAGCCATTATCCAAGCCATTTTCACGATGAATCAACAGGAGCAAAACCTTCAAGATATTGTTGACATGCTGCTGACTTTAAAGAAAAAGGACCTGGCTACTTGTTTATTTAATAAGGCGTTCCTATTGACAAAGATTAAGCAAGCCAAGGAAGCACTTGAAATATTTCAAGAAGAGGAGCAACAACAACAGCCATTTCAACAACAACATCAGCAGCAGCAACAGCAGCAAGTACAGATGCAAAACTTTTATTACCATTTACCTAATATCGAAATTCCTCCAAGATGTTCTCGTGCAATTCCGATTGTTGCACCGCCTGATGCGGGCGTAAAGCCTAAAAAGCAAAAGGAATCTGATTCGAAGGACCTGAAAGAAGAGATTGAAAAATTTTTGGAAACATTAAAAGATTTGGCGTCATATGAGCAAAAACAGCTACTGGGTGACAGACTCTTTCCGCTTGTCAAAGTAAGTCAAAAAAAAAGTAAACAAATAGCCCAACCTTAATTTTTCTATTAGGCTACTGGTGTAAAACATGCTCCAAGGGTAACCATTCGTTTATTAGATACAATACCCATTCAAGAATTAGCTCATTCAATGTATGATAAGCACAAATTACAACAACTCGTAAATAATGCACCAATCAATAAATAAGTTATCCCCCCTCTTTTGTCTTACCTTTATTTTGAGGTACACATATTGGTGCATTTCTTTAAAAATAAATTAAAGCATACACATCTCCAATCATATATGATATTTTCTTAAACATTATCTATATTAAACATAGCTGTGGGATATTTGTGCCTATTCACATGCGTACACTCAACTCTCTGTAAGGGAACAAAAAAGCAGGGAAACTCTAAGTCCCGTCTTGGCATAGCAAATAAGATACACTCTAATGATAACAAGTGAACACTTGCGAATGAAGGAAGAGAGTATATTAATATAAAAGACATAATTTAAAAGTACACGGTTAAAGTTCTTAAAGATCAAGTTTTATTGAATTGTACTTGCTCAACGTCATCAGTGACACATGCGGGATTGATTTCGATCGACGACACTTCAGCTTCTGTTTTCTTATTCTCGTCGTCAAGAATTTCCCCTGTCAACAGAAGATCAATTCTTCTACCAATAATACTTTTGTCAAGATTGCCATATTCATATTCATTTTAACTCTCCTTGAATCTTTGTGGCGTAGGACGTAACCTTGCCAACCTTTTGTTGTATTGTAGTGTTACGGAGTAAAATTGTAAGCACGTGCTTTCAGTAGAAGGTGGACATCTTCCTTGAACTTTTGTTGGTTCGTTTTCTCATATCGACAATAGTCAATAATGAATAACTGTGCAATGTTTTCAAATAGATGGTTTTGCCTCTGAAGCATAAGAATACAACAGAATGGAATAAGTCACTTTGTAAGCTTTTTATGAACAGAGAAAAGGAAAGATGGCAAAAAGGAAATGAACCTTTAAAAATGTTGTTCAATACTACTGTTTTATTAAAAATATACTTCAGAAAGAAAATAAAATTATGACATGTATGAAAAAAAATGATTGGCGCATATTAAAAAAGGTATTTACGCAAAGGTTAAAAATAAAACACATACAAGGAGACGACACACAAATGAGAGTAATAAGTATCAGGGGGAGAATATAAAGAATTATATAGTTAGTTATGTAAGAAAATTATTATATATATAACTTATCCCGTAGGCATCTAGATGTGTCCTAGCGATAACTAGGACGGAGAACTGTCTATGCGTATTCTAGTTCTTGTTTGCTCCTGGACGTCCACTCTTCTTCGACGTCTTATAGGAGCAACAGCTACCCGGCGAAAGCTATGAGGAACCATGCCATTACGTCGAAGTCCACGAAGGATGTACATGTAGTTGAGGCAAGCAGCAACATCCCTATTCCATAAGCGATGTCTATCTGATGCTACTAGGCAGGTCTACAGTATAGATTGGTGCATCTACAAGCAAAGTCCATGTCCGTACACTCCCACTTACGAACCTAGTCAAAACGCTCCTGAATTTTTTCTCCGCTGTTCCTATCTATAGGCTGAAATTGAGCCTTTTTGAATGACAAATTTCATTCAGTTCTTACAAAATTGTAGATAATGCTTTTAGAGACCTTGAGATCCTAAAACTTTTGTAGTGGCCGCTCCATTATTTGCTCCAAGGCGGCTGAAGGGTTCTCATCTATGTACTCCAAGGCCACTTGCTTGTGTTCTTCTTGAAGTATACACGAGCGACCGGCTTTCTTATGCTTTATAATAATACTATCAGGATCCGTTTTATACATTTGAGCCTATCTTTGAGCTGTGCGAAAAGAATAGCTAATTGTTTTGCAGCAGTTGAAGCACTCATAACTTTCTCAAACATCAGTTTAAAGAATCTAACTTTGTCTTGATCCGTATAGAGTGTGTACGCTCGCTTACTCGACGTCTCCTTCATGCAAACATCTACGTCATCTTTTGCATCTTCATCTGCCATAGAGCCTATATCGAAATTATTTTCCTGAGACTGATTATGCAAATACTGAGTGTGTGAACTAACTGTTTCTAAAGCATATCGCTCCTCATCAATGATGTAGTCTATGGGCTCAGGTCTACCGTATTCATCAACTGCATTACCGTGCCCGTTTTCTAAAAAAATTTGAAAGTCCATATTGTAATACTCGGTTTTTAATAAGAAGAAAAAAAAAAAGAAAAGAGAGCTGACAGTGCTTTCATGCTTAATATACACATATTTTATACGACAAAGCTTCTACATATACGACATTTAATTTGTCAGCAAGCGAAATCAATCAATGGTTTACGTGACATTAAAATTTAACAGGCGCGAATTTTACTCTTGGCATCAGTGTCAATAATTTTTGGAAATCATGTATAAGCTACTGTTCATTATCTTCTATAATCCTACTTTTCCCACTTGTAGCATATTTATGCATTTGATTCATTGTCTTTTCATTGGTATAAGCGCTGAATAGCATGATCGAAGTTTTTCTTTAATGACAACCCGTCTTTTGTTTGTGTAATCTTACTTTTAGCTACTCCTCACCAATCGTCTTTTCAGCTTCATATCTCTAGTCTTTATCAATAGTGTTTACTATACAAGAAAGTAAAGCATATAGATCTGATCATTGTTTTACTTTTAAGTTATTGAAGCTTTGGAGCTGATCGATACATGATTAACTACATTTCTAACAATAATACATTCACCTCGATTTCTCTGCCAGACGTTGCACTAGCAAGCCCTTTATGGAATTATTTTTACAGGCCACACAGGAAACCACGAGAAGTTTTGACCTGCTGCCTGTTGACAGTTGTATATAGACGCTCTTTGTAAAAAACTGACGTGTAGTATTATAGATTGCCCATCGAACCTAACCAGACACTAGCTGAGGGTAGTTTGGTTCTTATTAAACTTTGATCCCTCTTGCTTTCTCTTTTCTTTTTCCGGGATGGTTATTGCTGGCCCATAATAATGCGCTTTTGGAAAGATATTAATAATCTCTTCATTCGTTTACTCACTTTCCTTGTTTCTCTCTTTTTCTCTTATAAACTCTCTTTTAATGCAAGTATTTAATATCAATGTAAGTAACTGGTTTACTAATCATTTCTTTTTTGCTTCTAATGGTATCTCTTTTATCATCACTTGTTGTCTGAAATTATCATTTTTCTGTTAGTGTGCGCATAATTTCTGAATAAAGTGTACCACGAAACATATAAATATTACAATTTATTGAACAGAATGACTTACAACACTATATGGATTGATTAAACAAGGAGAACATGACCTAAATTAGTCTATTTCAGTCACTACTTTGATCGAATTGTATGTAGAGAGACTGTAAATTGGGCACTATGCTGTCAAAGTTTTCGGTAATCGCATTTGGCTCTCCTTCGCGGTGTGTGAAATCCATGCATGCGCGTCCATCAGCAGAGATGTAAAATTCAGGTTTAATCCATGTATTTAAATGACTAAATGTCGAACGCTTCGACAAATCCCAAGGGTGTTCAGTGGCATTTGGTGTGCCTGAGTTAATAAAGTGACGTCTGTCCGTAATCTTGTAAAGGTTGGCATGAACAAATAGTAGTAAGTCTTCGGTCTTGGTTGGATAATATTGAAGCATCGTGTGTCCACAGAAGCGGTCTCCTGCCATGGCTCCAGCCATGCCTAAAAAGGCTTCAATCATATGATAGGGCGCATTCAGTGCTTGCCATGCATATTTAAAAGTATCCTTGTCTCCATTCAAAAACTGAAAGTATATTTCGTGTTGATCCTGCATGTACCAAGCAAGTTGAAGTGGTAGCCATGACTTGACTTTATCAATTACCATTTGTCCCGACTATCATGAAGCTTTTCAGTACCCTATAAACATTGTCTTTATATAAATATATTTATATACCTCTTGTTCCCATTCGTCGCGGCAAGAAATGTGAAGTATTTCAAATATTTTATTGTCTCCGTGTGTTTTCCTGCAATGTTGAATTAGTCATGAATGTATTATTTTTAAATTATTATTTACCAAAAGTCGGGCCAGAACAATGCACCTGTTTTCTTGTACTCGGGTGTATCAAATAAAAAGGTAGGGTCTCTTGCGGGAATATTGTCTGAGTCGAGATACAAAACTTCCTTAAAAGATGAATTAATGACAGCTGCGGCTTTAATTTGAAACCTACATAAAAAAAAAAAAAGATTAAAGGGTGCACATGAGACCCCAGGTATATGTTTACTGTTTATCAGCATTTCTTCTAGACTGAATAGGTCGAGGTAGGTTTGGGTCAGAGAGGTCCTTGGCAACAGCACCCAAAGCTGCCAATTCATTCTGTACAGCGACAGAAGGTTGTTCATCCGAAAGATGCCATACTTCAATATCCAGGTCGCAGTGATGCATATGCCTTAATATCTTGATGGAGTTTAAAGCGCGGTGGAACGTATCTCGATTGCCTGCTACAATAACAATACCTTGTCCTTCAAAAGGTGGTATATTGTTTTCTCTTTTGACAGATGTAATAAACCTTTGCCATTTTTTTCGGTATACTTCTATTGCCTCGTTGCTTAGTCTTCTCCACATGTCAATATGAGCATTTACATGATTAGGATCTGTATTTCGAATAACAGTATTTGTGTTGCAAGCATCTTTATTTATGCTTCCCTGGTTGAATAGACGGTGATCAATATCATCATCATGTTCTTGCATAAGTCCTGCTTCTTCATTTGAAGTGTATGAAGCAGAATATAAGAAATATACAATGAAAAATATAAACACTGTCGATAAGGTTAACAGCCTAAACCTCGAGCTACCATATGCCATTTTTTTTTATGAAAAGAAGAATTATTGATGGAAGTGTTGCACTGATATTTTTATTTTTAAATACGGAGTTTCAACATGCAAATCATTTACATTGATGTCATGTTACGGTGACACATGGGACAGCGATGGTTCCATACTTTGAATTAGCGTGTAGCCTAGTTGAATCATAGCTTCTTCCTTAGCGTCTACTAGTGTAGCTCCTTGTTTCTTTGAAAAGCAAGTGTTATCTTTTGTCTTGATTAAGCTTTTAATTTGATTTTGACACTTTTCAAACACATAGCTGGACGAAGGTCCTTCTTCTAGCTTTATCCTTACTTGTTCAATTTGCTTACATACTTGACGTATATCGTGCTATAAATAGTATATGAGTAACTTAATCTCTGATCTCTAGATCATCATTACCTGTTCCTGCATCACAATAAGATTCTCATTTGTAGAAAACCCCAAGATTTGCATAAGCATCTGAGCGTCGGGTGATAAAAGCATCTTGGCAGATTGAGTATCGAGTAATCCAAATTGGAATAGGGATTTTAATGTATTTTGACTATACTCTGCTGATAACACTTCGCTATAAATCGTTCTTCTTCCACTTATCAAATGCATACCAATCCACTGTGTTAAGAGAGGCACTAATGAATATGGTAGTGCCTTTACGTCGTCTAACAATGCTGAAAGTGCACAAAATGTTACCCAAAATGAATCGATGGTTGGATATACAAATGATGCTAATAGATTAAAGTATTGATTGCTATTTATGTCATCTTTATCATTTTGCTTGTATTTTTCAGTGAGACGATTGTATTCCTATGGTAACTGAGTACACTGTATGATCTCATTTTTTAATATTTACCTCCTTAATATTCCAATTAGCTGAAAAATAGTATTGAAATAAAGTTGCCAAGAACTCAAATCGTTCAAAAAAGGTAACATTTGTATCATTGTTGCCTTTAGGCCCTAATGAAAGATAAACAACCGCAAAAATAGAGTCAAGTACAAATATCTCTTGTAACTAGAATGAAATTTAGCATGAGAATAATAATAACTTTATGATACTTTTACCTGATTGGCATAATAAGCTAGTTGTAATATGCTGTCTGATTCTATACTGATACGAATGGCCGTATGATTATTCTTTTCTTCTATTGTGATAGCATCTGAACCCTTTTCAAGCAATCGAATACTATAAAAGATGATATTCTCGCTATCCTCAAAGTCTTCTTATACTTGTTAATATACGTATAAGGTTATTAATATACATATACCTTGCCAATCTATTGGAATACCTTGAACCTTTATAAATTTATATAGATAGTCTAAATACTTCTTTACAGTTTCTATATTCGATATGATTATAAGATATCCTGGCTAATCTCTCTCTTTCTTTCTTTTTTGAAAGCATGTTTACCTAAGTCAATCACATTGCCTTGTACTCTGCTATATAATAAAATGGCTGCCACTAGTGACACTGGGCTTAATACGGCAGACCTTTTTTGCTCTTTCTGTATTTTGTCTGCAAGGTTGTCTGTATCTGAAGAGATAGGGTTTCCAAATCCAATCAAGATTTTACCATAGTGATGAACATGAGTCTTATCACGATCTTCCTCCAGTTTTAGCAAATGTAGCTGTCCATGGCCCAGACTACGACTTCTCACCCTTTGTGCTCTACTATCGCTCGGCCTACTAACTTTTGTCGGTGTTGACATTCGATAGGATCTGGAACGGCTAAGGCTGGATACATTCTTGCCCGCCTTGGGATGATGAAGACCATGTTTGACTAAATTTGCCAAATCAGGCACTTCTTCATATGTCATGTTGACAGGAATAAACAAGACATCTTCTTTGTCTTGAATCATGTCTAGCATTCCATCATCGAACGGTTTTTGGTACAGCCCAGAGCGCGATCTAACTTTTTCTAGTACCATCGTTACTGCACCTCTTTCTCGTAAAAGGTGCCGCAAGTAAGCAGATGTTACGGCTGTAGTCAGTGTTGATCTTCCATGAGGATCTCTCTTGATAAAGACGGCACCAGCAAGTCGTAATATATCCGAAAAGGGGCCAAGGATAGCCAAGGCTTCATCAAGTAGCAGCACTGGGATAGGTAGATTATAACGAATAGCAATAAACCAAATAATGATAGGATCCAATACTGTTCTTGAAACAGGGACATAAATAATCTTCTTTTCAGTTTCTCCTATAGCTTTTTGAATCTATAAATGTATAAGCAAACGAGCCCAAAAATAACCAAAGATTGGAGGTTTTTACCTTTGCAAGATCATCTTTATTAATACGGATACAACTAAACATGTTTTTTAACAGCTTTTCTAAAAATGAAGCAGCAAACCAGGCGTATGATAGTTGTGTCCTCTCTTGTATCCTATTGAGAGATCTGATCGCTTCCTCCACTACCTTTTCTGCTGGCATACCCGACCTTTTTGAAATCTATTTTTCCTTAAATAGTCTACTTTAAACCATGTGTACACGCATACCTGTTGTATAGCTTCTATCACATTGGGATCATTTAGAACTGCTACTTTAGTCATCTCAGCATTTCCGGTCAGTTTCCATCGTTTGGCAAGGTTGTTTTTTGAATCAGTATCTAGTGTTTCTATCATCGTACACCAGTCTTCGAGTGTATCGTTTATATACTCTATCCAAACAGGCTTCCATACTTTCTCTTCTTTCAATGATTGAGCTAGATGATGAAGCGATTTGATTGTGATATCCATCATGTCTTTCACTCGTTGCTTCATCTCTTCCTCTGTATATACAATACTTGGGAACGGCTCATCAATGACTTCTGGATAATACTGGTTTTTCTTATCTGGTGTCATAGTCTTGTATTTGTTTATAGAGTAAAGTGCACAAGCGCTTGTATCATCTAATGTAGGGGCTCTCGCATGAGCGCCACCATGTAAAGAATAAATCTTGGTTCCATAGCAACTTTGCATGAAATAGTTGTACTCATCTAATCCAAGATACATGTCGATGCATTTAGTTAACGGCAGTTGCTGGAAATGTGTCGTATCATACTGCCATTGATGCGTGTGCTGCTTTGCCAAATTGTTACGAATATTAGAGGCCAGCTCCAACCATTTGCTTTGATCTATGTCGAGCTTTTTGCTTGCTGCCACTGTGTTTTTGGCATTTGGACGAAAATAGTATCGTATTAAGAATCGTGCCTTTGTGAGCGTTTTATTTGCAGAAAAGTAGTTCTTGGCTGCTGGTAGCTTTTGATCAAGTAGGAGTGCATTGTTTGGACGACTCCAGTAATCCTGAATGGCTGTGTATGCTTGATACCATGTTATGGATGTAGGTAAGGGTGGTATATGATAGATGGTTGCAAGAGTTTCCTTTTTGTGTGCAAGTTGGGGTACTGAATAAATAATACATTTTGATACATAATCAACCGGGACAATATCTACTGGTCGTTGCCCTTGATCTGGTTCAATAACTGGGATCGATTGGCTGAATAGTGCTAACCACGCTGACATACCAGATATACCACTTGTCTAACATAGGATTTAATAAGTATCAATTGTCCGACCGTCTTTCTTACCCATCCAGGTACAGGCTCCATTGCACTGGGTCCAATGTAACATGATCTAAATATGCTCAAGGAATAAGGTACGTTTGTCTTTCTTATAATTAAATGTTCCACGAGCGCCTTTGTAAACAAGTGTAGTGTAGAGTATTTTTGTAAGATTCGCTTCACGTAATTCGGCAGTTCTAATAATTATAATTTGCCCAAATTAGGATATGTGACATACTTCATTGAGCTTCAGTTTACCTTTTTCATCAGCGCCAAGAAGTGACTTCAATAATTCCTCTGGATCACCCAACCCTGCAAGATCGTATACCTGTTCCTTAATTAATGTATCTTCATTCTCAGTTGGAATACAAGTATGAATATGAATAGGTGAAAGATAGATGAAAGAGCCTTTTATAGTATGTCAGTATCCAATCCATTACCCCTCTTTTTTTTTCTCTCTCTTACTTATATTTGAGCATGTACTGAGGTAATCCATTAATCTTATTGTTCCCAACACGTTTGTCTAACAATATTTTAAGAATAAAGAGAACAAAGCACTTTGTATTGATATATACTTCTAAATTCCATTCCAAAGAACTTTCATACTCTGAAGTAGCTGCACAATGAATGACTATGTTTGTATCTTTCATCTGCACGCTTTCTTCCATAGATAACCCCAGTTGCGATAATGTTAAATCATAAGATATGGGTATCAACTTTTCTCGTCCAAGTAATTGTTTATCCATTAAACGTTTAAATGCCTATGAAATAAGGTTATTTTGGATATCTTAAACTTCTTTCCCTTACACTTGTATTTATGATCTCGTCTAAAAGTCTTTGAGATGGACTACCTCCAGGAATTCTTTTAGGTCGAATGAGCACATAGACCTTGTCAATAACACCTCCTACTGTCTTTAACAAGTGCCATAATATAGCCTTTCCAACAAAGCCAGTTGCTCCAGTGATTAGTATTGTCTTGTTACGATAACAGTCAACCCAATCTTTACTGCTCATGTTTAATACAAATGGGTAAAAGAAAATGGTATGACAGGACCTAAGAAAGGCAAAATTGCAGAATTAAATTTCTCTTTTTCGTGTTACACATTCTACTCTTTCTTTAATAAAATGTTGTCAACTTTATCTTGCCATGGGTTACTTTATCGTGTATTGATCAATATGTAATATTTCCTCAACTTTGTTCAACAACGGTTTGAATGCTCTTACTGCGTTGATACGTGGATTGAACAGGATAAAAATAGACAAGTCACCTCAGATGAATAAAGAATCAAAAAAAGGAGGACACCTTTATAGTATATGTTCTTGTCATGATCAATTAATCTGCTTTGTCTTTATGACAATGTATGTTCAAGTTCGTTCATTGCTCACTAATTGTTGGCCATATGAGTATTTGTACCTTTTAGTACTAGATCAAAAAATGAACAACATCTCAATGGCCACACTCAAGCAAATACTAGAGAGCTTTCGTCATTTTGGCCATTGCGTGGTATCAATCATATCATCCAAAGAAACCAATTAAAAAAAAAAAAAAAAAAAAAAAAAAAAAAAAAAAAAAAAACTGCTTCATCTCTCGACTGTTGTATATGGATTAACAGACACGAACACGGTAATCCAAACACCAATTCCTGTAGTAATGAGGAAGGAGTCATTGTTTTTTATACAGCTTGAATAACTAACTACGAAATGAGCCTATGCTGCCTTGATCATTACAGCTTAAACATACCAAGAATGCTGCTTGTTCACAACCTTTCTGATATTAAAGAATTTCACTAGACTCTACCTATCTTGATCTCCCATTTTTAACTTGAAGACGGTTCCTGATATCTTTTAAATTTTACCAAGCGCCTTTATATAAATCACGGAATCTTTCATTTTGTCCTATAGAATATAAACTTATATATCACGTCATTAATCACAGAAACATAAGGCTTGAGCAATATATTCATTCAATCCTATAGTCATACAGAATTTGTTCTTAATTTACGTGATGTTATAAAATACAAAAATACCCATTGACTAAACACTTTCAAGCACAACCTTTACAGTCTATGGATTAAAATTTTATTAAGAAAAAAAAGCTAAACGTCTTGAAATTGCCTAAGGTAAAAATAGGCTGCTGCAAATTCAGAGCACTTGACATTTACATTCCAGTCAAGATACTCCAAGTAATGTATCTCCATTTGATTTCTACAAGATAAAACGCGATTTTTTTTTTTAAAAAAAAAAGAATATAAACCGTGTCTCTTTTTTCCCTTACATTGTCTTGGTTGGTACATCGGGAAACATTTGTGGGTAATCCGAGTTGTAAATCGAGCAGTCTTCCCAGACTTTTGCTGCGGTCAAGATGGACAACATCAACAGTCGCTGCCAGTTACCATCAAAGAGACATTGACCAGATATCGACAACATTCGCTTGAGATATATGAACGAAATGATAGCGTGTTCAGAGCTCAACTAAATGGTAATGTTAAAAAGATTATTCAAAATTAAAATAAAAACTTACACTAGCTCGTTCAAAGATATTAGCCATCTCCATAAAGAGATCTGTCCACTCTGTCAATGGCTCTGCTTCCCACATGTCATCTTCATAAGAAATTTCAGGCGATATAAACAGTGGATCGCACTCGAAATTTCCTTCGTAATGATTCTTCTGGATCAGTTCGTATAGAGCCAACGCAACGCTACATGTTTTTATTGTTATTATAAAAAGAGAAGATCACAGCCTGCGCCATACCTCTGCAGGGTAACTTGGCTCTTGTCCACGTCTTGCTGCTCCTCGTGGAAAGTTTTTTGCCACACCAGGTCGTAGTCCTTGAAGGATGAGTAGGCAGATATCGACCTCTTGTAAAGCGCACCATCGTCGATATCCACCATCAGTTGCTTCACCTTCTTCCTCGGAATCTTGTGCTCCTGGCTGTGACTGCCATCAATCTTCACATAAGGGACGGCGTCTTGAAGCCTTATGTCCACTTCTGTTTGACTATGTGGGACCCGGATGTTGTTACCAATGGCTGCATGGAAAGTAGGCGGGTTCCAGATGGAGGAGGAGACATTGCGTTTATCTGAAACCAGCCTAAGATGCATGCCATAGTATTCATTACCATAATCGTCACCATCGTCATTGCCCTCACCAGCGCCAAAATCACCACCAACGCCAAAACCAGCACCAACACCAAAGTCACCACCAGCATCAAAGCCATCGCCAGCAACAAATCCATCATCGAGGTCTTCATCTTCAGTGTCCTTGCTGCTGAAGTACTCCTGATATTCTTCAGAACGCTTCCAGATGTCTTGCATCAACTGGTCCACAGAGGAACGCTTTTCAGGAGAGTATCCCTTAACGGTTTCGCTGTCCAAATGCTCGGGACCACCATATGGACTGCCACAGCTACTTCCGCTTTCACTGCCATCATCTGCCATTGCCGGGTCGACGTAATAGTCCATGTAGGAGAAATCTCCAGCAAGCTGACGAGCTTCGAATTCATCAAAGAAGGAGGCATTGTCATCACCGGGCCCATCATCAATCGCTCCTCTCGATTCGTACAGGCTGCTTCCTTCCAGAGACAAGCGACAAGGTGAAGGAAGGGGATAAGGGCCACCATTGGGCCAAAAGACAGACCAGCCAAACTCAGAAGGAGCATAGTAAGATCCGTCATCGGTAATTTTTGGCTCCCAGGAATGACGAAGACCGACCCTATCGAATGCTTCCCGGACATTCTGCTTCTCCTCCTTCCACTCGCGAACAAAGCATCGAAGTTCTTGGAAAGTGTTGAACTTTCTCCTTTGAACCATAGCCTTGATGTGGGGCGTAAGAGGTTGCTTGATATCATTCTATATTGTAATATAACTTGTAAATAAAATGATGATAATTTTCCGAATGAAACTTACAAAAACGAATTCCAAATATTCCGAGTCGCTGAGGTCAATGGGGCCAGAGATGGGATCAACACAGGAAAAGGATCTTTGAGGCGCCTTGCTTGATCTCTTAGCAAATGCGTTCTTAATCTTTGAAAAGAAAGTTTGAACTTTTGCTTTCAATGCTTTTTTCTTGGAGGAGGGATCGGCAGTGGTTTCAGATTCTGTAGAAGGTGAATGTTCCTCTGAGGATGAATGAGTAGGCTCTGCATTATCAGAACAAGCAGGTTCAATATCGGAGCACTCTATAAATGTGCTGCTGGGATGCTTGCTGCTTTCATAGGAGCGAATGTCAGATGAGCTCTTAACGGAAGAAGTCTCTAGACATGTCGAAGGAAGTTCATAAATTCCCGTACAGGCAGCCAGCTGCTCCTTGTTGGGTTGAATGCTATTTGATATGACATCGGAAAATTCCTGAGGCTCGATTTTATTTCCAGTTTTGAAAAAGCGAGAGTTCTTGCTGTTATCGAATGAAGTGCTGGAAACGTTCAAGGCATGCTTCATATTCCAGTATTGGATGAGAGCTTGAACATCCTTGACAGTATCTTCAGAAAGGCTTTTATGAAACACCTTGTTGATCTTCAGCTTTTCTTGAAGTTCTACGATGGTGGAGGATTTGAATATAGGTGCGTTCATCTTAACAGGAAGAGAAGACATTAGAAATTCAAAAAGAAATTGATAAAGAAGAAAGAATATAAAAAAAGAAATTCTCCTTAAGTACGAAATATGAGGAATTTGTTGAAAAACGAACTTGTCAAGGCCAAATAGGCGTATGGAGGACCTTTTTGCTGCTTTGTTTCTGTTGCCATTATTTTTCTTGCTCAATTTACTGCAAAGATAAATTCTCCTAAATATGTGGGTCGGCACCATATTGGAAATTGACAACACCAACAAGGAATGAAGGAAGCCTCTGTATGGTTAAATCTTTCAAATGCTAGGAGGTTGCATGTTAAGCTTATAGAGTAAAGGCTGATATAGATCTTATCACATATTTAGGTTGATCCATGTTCAATTAAATACAAAATGGACGATATATGTTTGTATGTTAATATCGTATTCTAGAAAACAAGGACTAACCGTCAACTTATCAATGCAGATTCAAAATGCTCTAGTAATCTTTTTGACATCATGTCTTCTAATGCTTAAATCAGTTTATGAGGTGCTTCATTTGGGCGCGTTTTGCTATTTTTAGAATTAGCATGTACTCCAATCAAGTATATACAAATTATAAGCAAGAACTCTAGACAATACCCTATGAGTACTAGTCTAATGCAATACATTTTTTGATGGCACACTTTAAAAGTGATAGACTTTCGATTGACATTATACATAAGATTTTAATCTAGTTCTCTCTACTCCAGGGAAGATACCTCGTTTCTGTTTGATCCGGAATGGAGATTTACCGTATCCATTTAAAACAGTCGAGCAGAGGATATTGTTTTATATATTCTCCATCCAAGACAGATCAGAAACGAAAACAATTGAAAAGAGAGTGAAGCCTTTAAAGAGCCTTTTGTCCGGAGTGAAGTAGTCGAGGTTGTAAAGGATAGTGTAGCTACCGGCCAGTGTAGGTCTTATGAGAACGTGATTTAGAGGAAATGAGGTGTTGAGTAATATGCTCAAATGATCAGACATAACTTTAGATGTTATAGGCTGGAAACAGTGAATGGAACGAGTTTTCGCTGAGGGCTGATGAGGATGTCGAAATCTGATTTTTTAGCAACAGCAATGCAGCCGGCCAGGTCAACGACTGCATTGCTTATCCCAGTTACCAAGCAAGAGACGATCAAACCCCTAGTACACAGATGCAGTCTATTTTTACGCGTTTCACTTTTTGTTTAAAATCGAGAGCGCGCTATATAAATATTTGTTTATGATGGAGCACGTAGAATAGAGACGTGGTGCATACATATCCTATTAGGTACGGTCACTCAAAAATAAGGATGGTTAAAGCAGCTAATTTTATTTTTGTTTGATAATCATGTAACCCAAGCTTAAGCGGCCTGTTTAGTTTGCTGCTCCTTCATGTAGTTAAGACAACTACCGTGTTTAAACCATTCGATTTGGCTAATAAAGTATTCGAATTAGATAGACTCATAAAAGATTTAACAAGACTTACCCAGAGTTGAAAGTGTGATTCAATTTGATATCAGTGGTAGATCCATCTTTCTTGTGCACACGAAGAGTAAGAGGCTTGCCTTCCTGGAAATCGGTCAATCCAAGAATATCAACCTTATCTGTAGGATCAATCTTGTTGTAATCTGCGGGATTAGCAAAGGTAAGAGGAAGCATACCTTGCTTCTTCAAGTTGGTTTCATGAATACGAGCAAATGATTTTGTAATGATGGCAGCACCATTTAAATAACGTGGCTCCAAGGCAGCGTGCTCACGGGAACTTCCTTCACCATAATTTTCATCACCAATGACGACCCATTTGACACCTCTCTTCTTATAGTCACGAGCGACGTCAGGGACAGCACCATGCTCATGAGTAAAGACATTCTCAACGCAGTTCATCTTGTCATTAGCAGCGTTTACAGCACCGATGAGCATGTTGTTGGAAATGTTGTCGAGGTGTCCACGGTACTTAAGCCATGGACCGGCCATTGAGATGTGATCAGTTGTGCACTTGCCTTTAACTTTGATCAAAATCGGAACATCTTTAATGTCCTGACCATTCCACTTCTCAAAAGGCTCCAAGAGCTGAAGACGGTTTGACTTGGGGTCGACCTTGACTTCTATTTTAGAGGAATCTGCAGGGGGAGCCTGATATGTGTTCAGTCCGGGATCGTAGCCCTTGGGTGGTAATTCATTACCACTAGGAGGATTCAATCGGAAAGGCTTTCCGTTTGCGTCGGTTAAGGCATCTGTAAGAGGATTGAATGTCATGTCTCCGGCAATGGCTAAAGCAGTGACAATTTCAGGTGAGGCAACAAAAGCATGGGTAGCAGGATTAGCGTCGTTACGACCAGTGAAGTTTCGGTTATAAGAAGTGACAATGGAGTTCTTTTCACCCTTCTTGACGTCTTTACGGTCCCACTGGCCAATGCAAGGACCACAGGCGTTAGCCAAAACTACACCGCCAACATCGGTAAGCGTATCTATGATGCCGTCGCGTTCGATAGTAGCTCTGATTTGCTCTGAACCAGGCGTGATGGTGAACTTGGACTTGGCCTTCAAGCCGTGATCAGTGGCTTGTTTAGCGATAGAAGCAGCACGGACCATGTCTTCATAGGAAGAGTTTGTGCATGAGCCAATCAGGCCAACCTTGAGTTCTTGTGGCCATTCATTTTCCTTCAACACATCTTTAAATTTGGAGATAGGAGTAGCAAGATCAGGAGTAAAAGGACCGTTCAGATGAGGTTCGAGTTTATCCAAATCAATTTCGATCAGTTCGTCATATTGGGCATCTTTATCAGCTTTCAAGTTCTCAGAGAAGGATTCTGCATATTTTGCAATTTCAGCACGGTTTGTTGCCCTGAGATAGTCAGCCATACGCCTGTTGAAAGGGAAGAGGGAGGTGGTTGCACCGATTTCGGCGCCCATGTTACAGATGGTACCCATACCCGTACAAGAGATCGTATCCACTCCAGGGCCAAAGTATTCAACAATAGCACCTGTTCCTCCCTTGACGGTCAAGATACCCGCGACTTTCAAGATGACGTCCTTGGGAGCAGTCCATCCTTGCATCTTACCATGCAATTTAACACCAATAACTTTGGGACATTTAAGCTCCCATGGTACACCTGACATGACGTCAACCGCATCAGCACCGCCTACACCCACGGCTACCATACCAAGGCCGCCAGCGTTAGGTGTATGCGAGTCGGTACCGATCATGAGACCACCGGGGAAAGCGTAATTTTCTAAAATGATCTGATGAATGATACCAGAGCCTGGTCTCCAAAAGCCTATGCCATATTTTGCAGTACAAGTTGCCAAAAAGTCATAGACCTCCTTGTTAATATCAATAGCACGAGCAAGATCCTTATCGCCACCCACTTGAGCTTCAATCAAGTGATCACAGTGGACTGTCGTTGGCACGGCCACTTTGGGTAAACCAGCAGACATGAATTGCAAAAGCGCCATTTGAGCCGTTGCATCTTGACAGGCAACACGGTCAGGTCTCAATCTCAAGTATGATTTACCGCGTTCAATATCTTGACTCTCAGGTTCATCAAGATGGCCATACACAATTTTCTCAGAAAGTGTTAACGGGCGGTTTAATCTACACTTGTGTAAATGGTGCTTATAATTGAAGCCTTTTTTGCTTTTTAATTTACCTTCTTTTGACTACTTTGAGATTATCTTCAATGCGTTGATAGTTGATATATTTGTCATTTTCAAAATTGGACATGGCAACCTTTTGGGAAGCCCAAGTGTAAGAACGTGTCGACAGGGCTGACTGTAAACGAAAAAGAGCATAAGTTATTAAACTCCTCTTCTAATGCTTAATATCTACCTTTATCGTCTTTCCTAAGAATGCTCTCTTGGCAAACATTTTGCGGTTAGGAAGTCAATAAGAGAGAGGGGAGTTGTATAGACTAGAAAAAAGAAAAAGAAGAAGAAAAAAGGAGGGAAAACTATCGAATTTTCTCCCATATTAAAGTTTTATGCAGAAGGGAAAAAACAAAGCGCGTATTTGAAATTCCGCTGTGTCATGGTTTATTGTTTGTTTAAAAGATGTCCTATAGTTAAATAAAAGACAAGCTTCAACTAGTATATGTGCATTGCTGTAAGCATTTAAAGGAATGCTAGATTACACGCGTGCACATCTTATAAATAATAGCTATTGTCTTTATCTTGAAAAATTTTGCTTGAAAAGACAAAGTAGAAGGGCAAGCCTTCGTCCTGTAGCTGACTCGATTTTTGTAAGTGACTTGGGTTTTGTCATGACGAAATATGTATATAAACACAAAGGTCTTTGCAGAAATTACGCTATGATCTAGAACTTTCGATAAAAGAGCAGCCAAGTTAATATAAAGCTAAAGACTAGGTAAGAAAATTGGCCAACCATAACCCAATACATTTAGTGAAAACGCAAGGCAGCAATCGCTTGGTCAGGGTACAAGTAGTAGTTGGTCAATTATAGGAGAGCTAAAGTGATATTTTGCATGTCAGCAGGGATTCTGTTTAATCTCAGCTTGTTATTACGATTAAGAAGGATTTTATTTTATAATAATTTTTAATGACCGATGAGCACAAAGCATCTTCATGCTGTATTGCTCGGGTTAGGTTGCAGTGTTAAAAGGGATGAAAAACCCTTTTGAGATTAAAGAGAAAACGCAAAATTGTTATGTACTAGGGATGATAATTAACTATTTGAAAAACTTTTGCTGAATATAGCAAAGGCGTTTGACAAAGGGTTCACCAAGTTGGTTTGAAGCTTCAAGGAACTGAGCGTGAGCTAAGTAGTCCATTTCGAGTAATATTGCACATATGGAAGGCTAACGAATGAGCCAGGCATTGGTTGATTTTCTCGCTTTCCTGGTAAGGAATGTTGGTGGTAAGAGGTTCAAAAGATAAGAAAGTGGATTGGCAATAGATTTGGGCATCTGAAGGCGGTTGTGCATATCTAAACAAGAGAAACTATGCTGACGTGAAAAAAGTTCATTTGGGTGAAAGGGGTAGGCTTGGGGTTTACCAAGAGGCAACCAACCTGGTCGCCATCTCGCACAACGGGGCCGTTCACTTCTTGTCATTGGTATCCGAAGAATGGGGTCAACAATTAGATCATTACGGCAGTGGGACAGAAGTTTAGCATGTTTTTCTTGGAGCTTTGCATGGTAGTTGTCAATCAAGAACTGTCTTCGTTTTCTAATAAAATTACTACGCGACATAGTTTCAAGGTGTTCATTGCTGATGGATGTCCATAAAGGTGATTTGGATATTAAAGTGCGAATACTGCACTCGCACTTTAAAATTCAGACACTAAATCAGACACTTCAGCTAATTGACATTAATGTGGAAAAGCATTATATAAAAGCAAATGAGATGGTCATGAATGAAACTCAGGCTAAAGAAATGGTCGGAGAAATGTATCTGGATAAAGATTCTGCATTTACTTATGGTAAACTGCTGTTATTGGCTGATGATAGAACCGTGTCCCAAGAAATGGAAGACAATATTGTACATGAGGATGTACAACTTGTGCCTGAAGATAATGATAGTAACAAGGCTCTCTCTTACAAAGCCTATGGCCTTGAGAATATCAAGCGATTCATTCATCTTATGCAGGAAGAGGGTGGTTCTATTGCGGAGCACGCGAAAGCTTGCTTCATTCCGCACTCTACTGCATATGAAATACTAAAGCAATGGAATGAGAGCGACGGAACTGTTATTTCTGTCGGTTGCATGAAACAGCCCTTCAAGAACAACGGGACTCCCAAGACAAATGATTCCAAGCTAACACAAAAGCATACACAGTTCTTCATAAGTTTGGTTGATCAAAATCCGTGTATTACAGTAAACACGGCAAGAGAACAGCTCTGTAACATGTTTCAAAGTCTCAGCATATCTGAAGGCGGCTTAAGGAAACCCATGAAAGAGAAAATTAGGCTATTTTTGAAAAATTCAAGTATTTATACTATGAACAAAACCATTGAGCTTCCTTACAAGATAACGACAGAATGGAAAGCGGCTGGATTTGATTTTCAAAAGAATTGTATGTTCATCAATGAAGTCGGATTTAATTCTCATCAAATTAGGAGTAGGGCTTGGTATGTTAAGGGTACTCCAGCACAGGTAAAAGTTCCAACACAAAAGAGTATCAATCTTAGTATCGTCGGACGCATTTCTCCATCTGGGGCCATTAGCTTTTCCAAAATCGAACCTTTGAAGCCTAGCGACGTCACTAAAATTGAGAAAGAGTTTCCTATACCTGAAAACAAGAAAAGAAAAGCAAAGATCAATGAATCTTTTAAAACAAAGGTCAAGAAAGGCGCAACAGCGTACCATATCGTAACTTTTGTTCGAAACATCAAGGACGCTTTGGATAGACATGATAAAAAAGGATTTTTATCTTCATGGATAACTGCAGGATTCATCATTTTTATTATGAAGTAGAAGCCATCCAAAGTCGTGGCTATATGCCTTTGTTTATGCTATCTTACCATTTCTTAATCCAATTGAAGAGCGTTGGCCTAAAATTACAGCCATGTCAGAAGGGAATCCACTCTCCTCATTGGATACTTTAACTCCCAGAATTCAAGCAGCTTGTAGAAGCGTTACCACAGAAGATTGTCTTGGATGGACCAAAAAGGCTTCTGGGATAGATGTCTCGACAAAGAATTAGGTCTTGCTTGATTGAATATCTTTATCCTTTTTTTTCATTTGTCTGAATAATTTATAGCGTATATGAAATAATTTTTTCAGCTGTCTGAATATAAATTTTTATTCGTCCGAAAAAAAACCATTTGTCTGAATTTAAAGAGCTTGTTATTAATTTTCACAAATTGAGCATTATTTTTCTTTTTCACTGCGCTATGTCATTCAGACCACCACGTTCGTTACCTATTCTTACGTTATTCCATAATGTCAAATCGGATAATTCTAGAGCGGCTTTAAGGCTACTACAGAGTCGACAAAAGAATGCAGATGGAGAAGAAAAGTATCGTATCGATGTCATGGATGAATACAAACAACCCATAACAGACACACAATTAAGACAAGTAGCAAGCTATTTGGGAAGCAAGACGCCATGGAAAGATATGCTGTTACCTGAAGCAAGTCAAATCATTGATAATGCACAAGATGCGTTCAAAATAATCAAGGATAAACCGGAAGTGCTTCGATGTCCTATCGTGGTTGACTGGGAAAGAGGAAGAGCAGCAAGTGGAATTAAAGGATTAGAGGATATTGAAAAATTGATTAATGAAAGAAAATAGTGATGTTTTCCGAATGTTTATTTATTTGTTTATGTTTGTATGTATAAAAATATGTACTTTACTATTTACAAAAAAGAAATTGTTATTGTTTTCTATTATTATTATTGTTGTTGTTGTTGTTATTTAAGTAAGCGATGCTTCTTCTTTTTCTTTGTCTCGACCGAAGATTCAGATTCTTCCGAGGTAGAAGGTACATGATCCAGAACGATGATGTTACAAGATTCCTTTACTTCAGAGCTTGGTTCGACCAACAGGTGATGAGCATGAGATTTTTCAGGATGGTCCACGGTGCAGGTTGGAATTGATTTAACCCAATCATCGTTTAATACATCTTCAAGTGAGCATCTCTTTTCAGGATCTGGATTCAGGATGCGTTTCATAATAGGTCTTGACTCACGTGGAAGCATCTTGAATAATTTCTCGGCGCCTTCAGTAGAAGGAGTTACAAAATTTTTGTAAGATTGATCTTTATCAGGACGAGGTAGTCTCCAAGGAAATCTACGAATGGACATACAGATAAAAATGATACCACAGGACCACAAATCAGATAGGCGAGCATCATACTCGGGTTCAGTAAATTGTTCAGGGGCAATGTAAGGATCAGAGCCACAGATGCCTTTACTCTTGTGCACCTTGGTTTCAAATGGATACTTGTTGACAACAGCACAACCAAAATCGATAATCTTGACAATGCCTCGTTCGTCCAAAACCATATTATCCAACTTGAGATCACGGTGAGCCAAGCCCATCTGTTGCATATAACGGACACCATTCAACAGCTGCTTCCAGCAGCAAGCAATTTCTTCACGAGACATTTTGCCACTCATGACGATGTTGAATAGGTCATTTGGAGCAAACTCCATAATCTCATAAAAGTTTTGGCCTTCCTGTATGATATCCAGAGTTTCGATGACATTGGGATGATGTAATGTAGAGCCAATACAAAACTCGGCAGTGACCTTCTTGACATATTCTTTTTCTGGCTCATTCAGACCTCGTTTTCTGAACTGTTTCACGGCAAATGTTTTTCCATCTGTACTACGTCGAATCAACCGCACCGACCCACCGGCACCCTTTCCAACAAATCGACCTAAAAAAATTTAGCTAAGACTTACATATTAATAATCATCATTTTACTACACTTACCCCACTTGCCATATTTGCCTTCTAGATCACGATTAAACTCGTTAGCAAATGATAGGTCACTGTTACTTGCGATCGAAGGCGATTTCTTCTTCTTCTTTTTATCCCCTTTAAAGAATCTTTTCAAGTCGTGAAATATGGTATCTTTCTTTTCCAAATGATGAAAGTGGGTGTGGTGATATTCTTTATTATATTGAGGTCTTTTAAAGATGAATTGAGAAGGTGTAGTTGGCCTTGATGGCAGTGATACAGTACTGTTGCTGCTATGATAGTAGTTATCTTTTTCATTATCATTTGACTTCTTTTCTCGGGGCTTGTCATTGTCATCATCACTATGATGAGGGGATAGAGAAGGAGGTGTATGTACAGCGGTGGTAGGTAATGAGTGGGTATCAGAATCGTATAGTGTTTGACTACTTCTTTTATTATGTGGAGATAATAGTGGTGTACCAGGCATAGAAACATCAGGTGTAATATTATGGAATTGGTGGACAGCATGCTTATTCTGGAATATCTTGGCTGGTGAATTAAAGTCAATTTGCTGTAGCTTATCTGTTAATTGATTTACGTCGACCATGGTTGCTGTAGAATGCATATTAAATAATAAAGTACAATGAAATAAGATGAAAGGAAAAAGAAAGGACAAAAAAATTTTTAAATTTGATTTATTTTTCTATTTATATGCCCAGACTTTGGAAGGTGTGTATGTACGTGTGTGCGCGCTCTACGGCAAAACGTCCATGTATTACTATATTTGGTATATGAATCATAAAAGTAGTGCCGATAATTGATAGGCCGCTTATTTGTAATTGATAAAACTATAGATAAACCCAAATATTCTTAGCAACAGCTGAGGATCTATTTCCGTGGAAACGGATATACAATATCATTGGTCAATTTATATTCTAGACATCATATTATCAAAAATTTATATAAATATATTTTTACAGGTTCATCGATAGATTTGCTGCGGATGCATTCGGATAATCAAGGAAAATGACATTAAATCCGAACTGGAAAAACATGTCCCCGAAAGGACCGAATGTTAGCCCGCTTAAACGATTTAGTCTTTGTTATCAGTTCTCTCTCTCTCTTTTTCTTTATTATTAATCTTTTGTATCTAAACTAATGTTATCAAGACAACAAAATAGCTCATATAACAAACTCTGTATTACACACATGAGAGTATTATAGTATTTTGTTACCTTTTATGTACACCCCCTTTTTTTTCATTTTCTGTCTTCTTTTATCCGTATATCCAACTCCTTGCATCTCTGCTGTAAAGTTGATTTCACGTGGCATGAAAGCGTGGTAAATGTATATTAATCTGGGGAATAATGCAGCTCTATGTCCTATACATCTGAGTTGTAAGTAGAAATTCTGCTGCATATTCTAAAAAGTATATTGTTATTGTTATGGTCATAACCTCTCTGTAAATATGTTTTTACTCTTTTGATTATGTGTTTACGTATACATTTATCTGATTTTGTCGATCATCATTGTGTAACCGTGCATGTATTGAAGTAAGAACTGAGTCTCCTTTTTGTGTTGAAATTGATGAAACGTACCAGATGCATAAATAAAACTGCCTACGTATGTAGTATTAATAATCCATTTTAAACTTCAGTTCCCCAAAAGAGAACCCCGCACCTCATGTGTAAGAGTCATACAAGTTTTTTTCTTTTTTCAACATTCAAACACAAGGGCTACTTGATCTTCTTTATCCAACTAGAATTATCCTCCTTACTTTATAGCACACATAATTAAGAATACTTGTCATTGCTTTAAGCTATTGGTAATAACAACTGAATGCGTCATGAACAAGCTATCAAAAGCCATGCCTTCACTTTTACCGAAGATTATGTTGTCATGACTACCCAATACCTTGCAATGCTTTCATATTACAGCCTAAAGTCAGTTATGACATGATCGACAGCAATAGGGCATGAACCGGTTACATACAAGCACATAGGTACAGGAAGTAATTTATCTCCGGTTGGCTCCTCTCCCTTTGAGAAATACATTTTCATCAGCCACGCGTGTACACCAGCCTCCTCTAAAGATACACAGATGACGTGTATAGCAACTACGGTTTATTAACCTTATTCTCGTGTTAATTATAAAGGTATATACTTAGGTATGTTTGTGTCTGATAGTAACGAAGACGGATATATGGATAATTAGGCAATCGTATTACTGATGCATAAATGAGGATGTTGTAGTCATATCTTCTGCAGGAGACGTTCAACATTGAAGATAAGCGTGGCTTGTAGGTAACAGTTTTATATGCTGGCAAAAATAATAAAGGGGTTTTTTGAAGAAAAAAAAAATGATACCATAAGTATTAGTGCTTTTTTTTGATTTTCATAAAGCATTGTAAGGCATTCGTTAGCATATCGCTATGAATTATCAAGCAAGTTTAAAAAGCGTATTGCTAGATGGAAGAACGAATCAGCTATCCTAAAAAGCTGTAATATATGCATTAATAGTACATAATGCATTATTGTTACTGAAGTCTGTTGTTCTTTTCAGTTCTTTTTTATGCTTGCAGTAGAGCGTCTTGGTTAGCAAGGGCTGAAAGCTACCCCTACTCTCCGCTGTTATCTCCGAGCCCAGATGAGCCTTTAGCATAAATTTTGTCTACATAGTCGGTAAAGAATTTCACAGGTTGTTTTGATTGAAGTAAGGTAACAATTAGCTTTTAAACAAAGGCTATAGACATACCCGCTCCTCGTTATCCATACATTGATAGCTACGTGATAACTCAAAGCGACAGGGGCATGTTAACAATCTTTGAGCTTATTCAAGCCATGCGAAAGAAGTAAATTTATGCAAAGTGCTATGTGCAGATCATATGAGTACTCTGACATTCAACGCTTAAAAGAGCCGATTTTGGTTTATGGTATTTTGTATTTAGCAATATACAAGGAAGAACATACTTTTTCATTACCCCAAGTAGAAAAATAAAGTTATGAACTAGCAGAACTGATACAAGGCCAGAGTATATTGCCTTTTAGTGTGCTTTAACAAGTTATGCTGCCTTAAAATATACCCATAACAGACAACGGTCTTTTTTTTTGCTAGTACCAGAACTTGTTGCTTCTATTTTATTAATGATAGCTTATTCATAATATAATGATGCAGTGTTATTTATAGTAACTATCACGGAGGCAATTTTCTGCTTCTTCTCATTTTACCATACATAATGTCATGTAATCTCATACTAGCTGAATATGAAATTAAACTCTTGTTTTCTGCAAGAGAAGCTACTTCTTCGGTAACCCCTTACCCCCCCTATATTTTTTGCATGAAATAGATTTTGTAACTGTGTACTGACGCAGATAATAAAACATCTCGCAAAGTAAGGGAAGTTTACTTGGAGGATGTTTCTACAGCTGCATAAATTTAATAAAGTTAAAGAAACGCCCATATCTTTATCCAATAATAACCATCATTCACACGCTATCACACAGAATATTAAACAAATAGCAACCCTTGTAGCTTCAGGACTGGCTATAAATGAGAGGCGTGTTATTTAATGTTTCTTTTATTTTCATAGTTTAAGAAATATCTATAATGCCCAAGAAACAAAACACTAACAAAGACGTGAACCAAAATGTAGACAAGAATCGTCCCAAGTCTAAAACCGAAAAGAAAGAAGAACAAAAGAAGCGTAAACAAAAGGTAAAATCAAGCCTCCTTAATCTTTACAAGAACTTTATTGAACCTTTGGCTTTACATTAGAAAAACGAAAAGGCAGAAATGGCCAAGAAAGGCTTTTCTTAAAGCTGCACCTATTTATGTTTTTGAACAAGTTACTTGTTACCAATTTACTATTACTCAATAAATGCAGAGAATAGCTTTCACAGCTACATCTTATTGGGATAAATGCTGCTTTAACTTTTATGTATAAATTATATTGTAAATTTTACGTTAGTTTCTGGAAATAGTGCGCTCATTACGCAGTGTAGAATCAATAAACGCGCAAGTTCTCATATGAGAATTCTTTTCCGGTTATTACAACTCACGCATAAAAATGCTGTGTTCTTCTTGAAAGTACCAAATAATGCTTTTAAGAAAGAACATTCTAGTGAAAACAAGTAGTATATTGAATTCTATGTCATACGTTTAGCCTAAAATACTTTTTTTTAGTTCGTCAGTAAAATGACAAGCCTTATTGACTAATACGCCTTATATTGAGTTCCTTTCTGGCCTTGATGCTTAATAAGAAGAGCATATCAGTATTTTCTATAATTATTGATCAACATCATAGGTACAATTATGTTATACTGTAGACTCTCGATTACGGAATACCTATCGGGAGCACGAATGATATTCCATAATCAAGGATATTCCGTAGTGCAGTTTATACATTGACAATCCAGGTAAGTATCACAGGAAATTTAAAGCGGTGAAATCCTTAGAAAATAGCATTCCATTAACGCGAATATTTCATACTGCTGTATTCCATAATCGAGGGTCTACTGTATACACTTCAAAAAAGAAAAGGTAAAGATCGCAGCATGATGAAAACAGGAAGAGTATCTTTCTATAACGTAGATGCAAATATTAAATGATGATTGTAAAAATACAATTACAATTCATTAAAGAAATATAACAAAAAAGTCTATATGAACCAATGTGTGATTTCAACTTACGATTAGAGGACATGGTCAAAAGTATCAGCACATTCAGACCCATTTTCATTGTCTGTCAGAAGAGCTCTTTAACGTAACCATTAACATGTAAGCTTGGACTTTTTATTATTGCACCATGATCCTAGATATATTTGCTTACTATTGAAATTAAATTTAATAGACAAGAATTAGGGTATATAACTAAATTAGCTGACAAGATACAATAGCAAGATAGTTCATTAGTTTCACAAAGGGTTTAAGTCTCACACGTGGCACAAAGAATAATTATAAGTGCCTGTACTATGTAATATCTTACGTTTTTTTTTATTATTATTTTCTTTATGTCAGAACATAAGTCTTGTATAAACATTGAAGAGAGTGAAAATAACCCTCGTAATGTATCGACCATATCAACTCCAATAGTATCCAAAATACCCAACCTTCAATTCTTTCCGTCCAAAAGCACAGTATTAGCAAAATCCTCACTTGTTTCATTAGTGGATAAAGACCTCTCAAAGACTACGGACTCTCATTTAGCCAAAACGCGGAAAATAACGCCAGAATTAGGTATACTTAGAGCAAGATCTTTGTCGATAGGAAGTACGGTATCTGCAAGCCATGACCATAGCCGGAAAAGTAGTATTGCCGAAAAAGGCGAAGAAACAAAAGATGCTGTAGTTACAGAAGAATACGAATTCTTCAAAAGACAAGGGGACGTACAGATATCAATAAAAGATATTAAGCAACAGGGACTCAAGGCACTTTTACGCTCCAGTGTGCCACTAGGATATTTCCTTTATTATCTCATGACCGAATATTGCAGTGAAAATTTGGTATTTATACTTATGTCCTTTTATTCTACGTTGTTCTCATCGTATTCTATGAATTTGTGGTAATAGTTCTTTTATTTAGCAGTTGACAATTATCAACGATATGAGTTCTCGAATCAGGCAGAACGAAGGCGGATGGCTAGTAAAATTGCAAAAACATACCTAGAAAGCACGTCAGAAGTAGAAGCCAATTTGGAGGATCGAATACACAAAACTGTGAAAAAAGCGCTAGAGCAGCAGCAGAAAGCACCTACTGCATCTTCTGGAAATGAGTTTGATGCTGCGAAAAGGCATGTTTTTACATTACTCAACAGCAGTTATCACCGATTTAGGATAAGTCCAATTTGGTCTATTATGGAATCCAAATGCAGTAAGATTCATTCAATTATCAATATAAGCATCTAATTATTTGTTTAGGTGAACTTGATTCATATAGCATAGAACGCTCCCAAACCCTTGTTGTCAGCTTGTTATTATCTTATATAAAACGCAATCAAGGCGGGTACTACGAAGCAATATTGAAGCTGGTTCATTCGTTTTGTGTCGTGTATCTTCCTATTGGCTATCGATTATACAACAAGTCATATCAGTGTCTGGAACATACTAGCAAGGCTTCAAAGAAAAATATTGAGCCTGATAAAAAGCACAACAGGTTTACTAGTAAGCTTGACTTGTTGGGCAAAAAATTTTCCATAAAATAAATGTGCTATGGCTAATCATTATCAGTTAAAGTAACTTACACTTAATTTCTAAAGTACATTTCAGTGATTCCCCTTCTTTCCTGATTTTGAAATGTATTTACACTTTTTTTTTTTTTTATTATGTGGCTAAATACAAGCGTATACCTTTTGTAATGAACACATTTGTATTTTTCTAATAAAGATGCTTTAATGAGCCATAAGAAAAATAAGGTTGACAACATTTTTATTGCCAAGCTTGATGCACACATGTTTGATTATACATGATCAAGTGTTTTACGTTTATATCCTTTACATTTATCTCTTATGTAAGCTTAAAGGAACACACAATGTAGCTGCAAAGTCTGACCCTTGTTTCCATAAAAGGAATTTGCTCGTCATACATGCACGAGACATCAAGGTCGCCATAAAAAAGCATTAAAGGCATGTTCTTTTCTTTCCTTTTTCTTCAAGAAATTCAAATACCTCATAATGAATAACGCATATCATTATTACCCACCATCGCAAAGACAAGTGTTTATCAACCCATTTGATCCCAGCTACAGCAGTAGAGATCAGCTATATTATGATCAGTCCAATCCCAATCTTTCAGCTGTGCACAGATCAAGGTACAATAGACGTAGCAGCTACAATCACCTTTATGAAAATGAGGAGATGTACCCTGACAATGCGTATTATTATGATTATCCTCCAAATAATTGGTCAGTACATAACGCATCTTACTACAACCATAACCCTGAATACAGACAGCTACGAAGAGTTAGATCATCATTACCTGACATTCAAGCGGAAAGGCACGGACCATATCATGTGAATCCATCTATGCCTAATACAGATATTCATGCTTGGATGCCTTCGCATAGCAGTCATGGCGTACCCATGATGGACCCCATGACTCAACAGTTATTTCTAGGCACTCTTCCCTGTACAACTTCTTGGCCGCTAATTCCACCCAATCCGTTTGATATCCCATCTTTTGTCTTACCTCCTTTTTTTCCCGTGATTCAATCTTATTCTTCAACAATGGGCCAGGCTTCTACCCTCTCAAGTCCAAATATGGCGTCATTTCAGCCACAAGAAGCTCTTGTCGGTCCAGATGTATCTAATAATGCTATCAACAGCGAAATCATGACCTCCAATGCATCATCAGCAGAAGCACAGCCGTTAGGAGAAACTGTCAAAGGAGATAATGGTATTACTAATAAGAGCGCTTCCGAACCTGAGAGTAGTACAACAGCCTGTAATCAACTAGAAGACCCTCTGGCACCACAATCTAGAACGAGATCACAAGTACGAAGACGGAGCTCGATAATGGAAAGCATTCTGTCATCCTTATTCTTGGCTCATCCGACAAAGATACAGTACCCTAAAATAGAAAATGCCTCTTCTTTTGTATCTCTTGACGATGCATTACTGCAGGTACCTAAAGAAAGACAAGAAACCTCTTCTGTCCCATTAGGACAACAGGGAAGTGCCTCAGCGGATGCAGGTAAAAGTGAGCCAATCTCACCATTGCAGTTAGACCTATCAAGAAAGACTTCTCAGCGGCTTTCACGCAAGGCTTATGAGTTACAAAAACGAAAGTATGTGTGGTGCTATAAACCTACTAAGGACGAATCAGAAACAGAAAAAGATATCTTTTGGACTGCCTTTGATGTCAAAAACCAAAAGATTCTCGATAATAAGTATGCCGCAGAAAATTACAAGAGGACCATTAAATCACAGCAAAAAAATGAAGAAGACAATGGTGCCAAGGATTTGGTGGAACGTATTAAAGATTTGCCTCCTGATGCTTTTGTTGTTCTCAATGCTCAATCAAAGATAACGGGGCCCGTGGTTGTGGCTCCGTATGATGGGATTGCCTGGTACACAGATAATTCCAATAATAGTCTTGTTCATAGACTACTTCAAGTAGCCATGGTTGCTTTGAATGAAAATAACAAGTTTGTAGTATCGAATGATTTGATGTCGTCTGATATAAACAATAAGAAATCAGCAAGCAATAGTGGATTGCGACGATCAAAGTCTCTCAATGTGTTTACATCAAAGCTAATCAGTACTATTGCTGGCTACTAAGCATTTGTAAATAAAAACACATTTTTATCATCGATGTAAGCCCTTGTTGGAAAATAAAATGCATTTATTGCTCAAACCGTATCCACTCAATGTCATTCATATTGTTCAACCAATTGTCTAATGATTCAACATCTAGTGGCAAATTCCAAAAGAGATTACTTGGGTCATTTCTAAACATATTATTGGATGTATGGATGTCGTTCATAAGCTGTTGTTGATTTATAGTCATATCGTAACTATCCAAGCCAGGTATAATAGTGTTTTGTAAAAATGCATTCAATGATGTAGTACCCATCGCTGTATTAAAGCCAAATTGCGATAAACTGAATGCCTCTTCACTTTTGTTATGCAGTATATCGTTAGATTGATCTGATTTCAAATATTAGTTATTCAAGAACTGTATAAAGCAACATAGACCATACTTGGATTCATTGCAGTGATAAAAGGTGAGAGCGTTGGAAACAAAAACGGCCCTGTATTCATAGGCGCCGTGCCAGAATGTTCTATACTACCTTGCTGCTGCTGGGCGTCGACTGTTTGTGATGTATATCCCATATTGGTATTAGGCTTGGAATATTCACTCTTGCTCTTTTCATATTCTTCTAAATGATTTAGTAATATGGTATAAAACTTGTTTGTATGATACGCCCCAAATGACATTGGTTTTATCATTTGCGATAAGATCATGCCCTGCTTCAGTTCTTCCTTTGCCGTTGCTGAAATCTCAGGGTTCGGATTCTTTGCGTTAATAACCTGAATCAAACCAAACTGTCGAAGAGGATAAGTAACGGCAGCGTACGGACACATTAGAAACTCTTTAGTGCCCATTCCTTTTGCTATGCGCATACCGCCTTTAGCCGCATTCGTACAGATCTGTTGTGATGTTGTGGATGATTTAGAGGCTATCTTTTTGAGAAAGGGTTGATGAAGTAAAATGAGTGTACTAAAATAGAGTAACAATATAGAGGCTATAGGTAAAATGTGAATACATTACAATGTATACGATGATGATATAAAATTACCAACAGCTGGCGCAAAATATCCCTTTTGGTGATTGAAATCTGGTATTTTACTATTTCTTACAGTCCTTGAAAACGAATATCGCCACTCTGTGAGCTCATGGTCCAGAGTGGCCACTATATTATCGCTTCCGTGTTCATAACTAAATTGTCGCGCTCTAGGTGAATGTAAACTCAAGAGGATCCGGCTGTTAATTTGTGATAACTTTACAAGTGACAAAAATAGTTCATATATTGGTGCTCGCTTTCCTACAGAAGCTGTAATTTTAAAAGGCGTACTTAATGAAGGAAAGCGAGGAAAGGGCTGCTTGCTTAATATTTTGTCTTTGTCTATCTCGTATGCATCCATTACTTCTTCCCAATCTGCTGTAACATCCGGATATCCTACAGCAATATCCTAATTCCAAATCAGCTATACACTGTATATTATTTGATGCAATCATGTACCTCATCTCTAAGGTTAACGCCTCTGCCAAGCATGACTGTTTGGAATACATCTGTGATATAAAGTGCCCACCATACTCTTTTTCTGGTCTCCTTTTCTCGGTCGGGAATATCCCAGTGATCACAGCTTTTGTGAAGGCCTAAAAGATGAGCCTATGTATGCATCATGTTAGTGTGTTTAAAAAATGTATACTCTAAATATTACAAGGCGAATGGCCTATGCACAAACAAGTCAATATCAATGTCTCTATCCATCAAGATATACTTACAAAGCCTCCCATTTGCCATGACTCAGATGACTTGATGTTGCGATCTGGGCGAGTATTTAACACGAGCAGAATTGTTTGAATTTTTGAAAGCGTCGGTGTTGTCGACCAGTTCAGTAGCAGATGTTCTGCTCGATCAAAAAAGCTGTTTGACCAACCCATAGGCACATCCAACATCACATCCGAAGGCAGCTTTCTTTGTCCTTCATAACCTGCTTTTTGGTGCTCTATAAATCGAGCGGCTGTACCAAGCATGGCATTCAGCAAATCGCCAGAAGGAAACGCGTTCATTCTACCACGATATTGATCAATAAATTCAGTCTTATCAACGACTGGTAGAATGGGGTGCACGTTTGCAAAGTATCTAGTGTATTGTCGTAAGAAACTTTGGGCCAATCGTGGTTTACTTTTTTACTTTACATCTTTAACAGCCGAGCCGCTGTGTGCTTGTCAAGGCCCGTTACGGTATAAATGTATTGATGTATGTCTTCGCCTTGGGGATCCATTCCTTTTGGCCATCGAATTTCTGGAATGAGGCGACTGTATTGCTGCACGTCTGCTTCTTTTCTATCAGCAACCAGTACTGTGTCCTCTCCAAACCTTTTGATAGTGTATCCTTCCCATTTCATTTCACGTGACAAGTCAAGTCTACTCCCAAGAAACTGGAAGGTGGAAAGATCACCCAAGTATTGAATAGTATCATGTTTAACACCCGGAAGCCATTGTTTGGGATTCAATATGCCGTACTCCTCAAATAGGTTTGATAGTGTTGTTTTATTGCTAGTAGTCGTAGTAGTAGCCGTAGTAGTAGTAATAGGAATAGAAGTAGTTGATCGATCGCTTTCTTCTACTCGCTGTTTTCGACGGACAATACTCTTGTTCTTCTCGAGTTCATATATTATATCTGGAGACTTTCTTGTTTCCGATGTTTTGGCCTCTTGGATTAGCCTTTCCATGCGGTTAATACGTTTTTCTAAATCCTTTGCATATCTATCACAGTCAAACTTTCATCAGTTTTCTTCCTCCTCCTTTGGGTTATTTTTGCTTTGTCCCTACCCTTTTTGGGGTCCTCTTTTCTTATTACTTTAAAAGTCTATTAGCAAAAGTCTTTTTTTTTTAAGTAAAGCTCAGCTGAATTGTGGATTACTATTACATTTTAGTGAATTCACACTTTTCATTGTTTGCCATGCAATTAAAGCATTCTGTTGTTTCTTCGCTAAGCACACATTTAGCTTTTCTCTTTTTGCAAAAGTCACTTTAAAAGAAAAAAGTGGTCAAACGAAATGGACCAGTTAAGAGATTCATGTAGTGAATTTACCAGGCGGCTGTCACTCTAATTCTCTGTTTATTTGATTCTTCACTGATTGTACTTTTGTTCATTGATAAAGAAAAAAGAAAAAGCGAATTTAAAAGACAGTCAATCATAAACGAGACCAGATCCAACCAGAAAACCAGGATTGATTTAACTTTGAAGGGTCTACCAATCTTGGAACATTCACGTCCACTTCTTCTGCAGCATGTACTGGCCCAACGTTGGCTGGACATGATTCTGAATTGCTGCTTGGGTCATCCAACTCTATAACAACAATAGTAATGTCATCACGATAACTTCTTGATGGCTTTCTTGTCAATCGCTTGGATAACTCAAGTTGTTCATCCTCAACAGGCTCTTTTACCCGTAAATTCTTATAGACAGCATCGTAGAGCAATGCTTCTCGGATAAGATGTGTCGCAGGATTAGATTCTCCTTTAGACCTCCATGTACTCATAATCTCTGCTGCCTTCTGGTCTCCCCGACTACTGCGGACGTCATCCCAAGAGAGTTCATCCCATAAACCGTCAGTGCCAAGGATGATAAATTTATCTCCCTTTTGTAACTGGTGTCGAGATGTCAAAGGCTTAGATTCCAAGTAAGGTGGTGTGCGATAATGAGCTACGATGCGGTGGTGATACCGAGCAAAGGTTTTATAGCTATCGTATGGAATGTAAGGGAGTACTTTCATTTGGTACTCTACTGGCACCTTGTACATAATGTCGCCAAATGCTGTTGATTGTGAGCATTAAAAAATATGATAATGATTTGCCTACTTACATCCACCAACAGCAATCAGCCCAAAGATACGATTTCTCATGATCAAGACGTCTGATTCTTCAGGAGGATGCTGCTTCATCATGTGTGCTCTCCACGATGGATTAGCCGGCGACTCTTCTTCAACCAAGCGTCTTCCTTTCCAATTACCTTGTTCATCCTGGCTGACAACTATTGTTGTCTATCAGCAATATGAAAAGTAACGGAGCCGTTTTTACTACTTACTTACTACACGCGAATCACCCGTGTTTGCTGAATAGACGACACCATCTTTCACGTATACTGTCAATGCACATGATCCATTAATCGCTTCATCAATGATGGCTTGAGTTGCCTTCTGGTCTGGCTGACGAGCAATAGCAGCACGGATATCTTTTTCGGTGGTTCTCTTTAAGTTTTTAGGGAAAAGGTCATAAAATCGCTGCTGTATATCTTGATCAAGGTCAGAGAAAGCCTTTGAGATAGCTTCCTCCTTTTCTTGCTCCGAGAGTGGTGTATTTGGATTCTTGTTCAGTTCTCGTGCGATATAGATGGGTAACTGTTTTTTTATCAATCTTGAGCAGTGAGGACCAATATGGCCTAATTTAACATTAGACCCTATGCTTGAGAATATGACGTATATTTACCATCGTATACACCAGCAATCAAGCCTTGTTGGAAAGTGTTGATGCTGTAATTGTCTTCAACAGGATCATTTGAGGGCAGCTGATTTGTATAAACAGCCTTGACACGGTCAATCTCAAGTTTACTAACAAACTGCCCTGATCTTATTCGACTGTCAATCTCCTCTCTTGACAGCAGCTGAAATGGCCGCCAATCATAGTGTTTAGGTTCGACTTTGGTTTGAATAGGCTCTGAAGCTTGCTTGTTTGTTTTAGTAAGAAAGTAGTAACCTCCAGAACCAGCAGCGCCAAGCCCGGCTGCTGCTGTCAGTGCTACACGTAGAGGAATGGGCATTTGAAAAGAAATAACACTTCAAATTCAGACGATGTTGATTGCTTTCTGGACGAATCAAAATGTAAACTCAGACGACTTGCTTACCTGATAAAAAAGGAAATTAGTTTTAGACAAGCCAACAGTGATATCAAAGGCACAATTAGTATAAACACAATGTTTTATTAACATGATCCAATTGAAAACAAATATAAAGTAAACAAACGTCTATACGGATTAGTTCAATCCGTTAGGAAGCTAATGATAAGGATCAAGGGTAAAAATGTAAAAAGTAGCATTTATCAATGGAAAATGTTGTAAAGTCTGGCAGATGAATATTGGCAACAAAAGTATATATTAGCGCCCCCTTTTTCAACAACACAATTCGCAATCCTTTTCTTCCTTAGACCAATATGTTTAAAAAAAAAAAAAAAAAAAAAACGCAAGAAGAAAAGAAAAGGCAAGCATCCTCCTAAAGTAAGCCAAAAGTAGGTACTTTGCATAACATGGAAAATAGTCATTGTTATTTACTGTTTATTATAGAAAGGACCTGGTAAAGATAGAGACGCATAGAGTCGGTGTCACTGGATTGCTTTACCGACAGTTAAAGAAAAGACAGAAATCTGGTGAGTTATTGCATGCAATGATGGATGAATTTCGTACATCCAAGGTAATGAATGCAGTTTTCATGTATATCATGCAACTTATATTTTTTGTAAATATAGGTATGCCATTCACATCAAGATATGACTCTTACTATGATCAACCTCCACAGTGTTCTCACTTGCAAAAGCTGCGGAATAATGTGGCAGCGTGATCTAAATGCTTTCAAAACCATTTTTAAAATCTCCAAAGATATTATTACTGAATGCGAAATCAATAATGTAGGAACCCTTCTTTTTTTTTTATATCGCCATATCGAACAAGAGATTTAGATTTCTACAGGCAAGATGTCCAGAGTTTACTGTTGACTGGTCTAAAACTAACACCGTCTGAATTTGAAGTAGAAATGCTGTAAAATTGATTGTTGAATGCAGTTCCGCTTTGTGTTGCACATTTCTTCAAAAAAAAAAAAAGCAGCTCATAATATCCAGGATTACTTTCTCTATATAATTTACTGAAACCATCAGAAGACACAGACTACATCATGTTGAAAGATCCTTTTGGTATTGTTGCTTGGAGTGGTCCGACTATTGCTGCCCATTTTCATTGTGTTCTGCAATAAGGTCTCAAAGATTGATAGGGTTATGTTGGATTGTTTTGTAACACCCGACAAGCTTTGAAAAGATAGCCACTAGTATATTCCCACTTGTAAACAACTAAATACTTACCTTTAATTCAAACTGAAAGCGTACGTTTAAGGGTGTGCTTAAAGTACGCTATAATTCAAGAACTGTTATTGTTGGAACGTCATATGCAGCCATATGCAAGACAGAAATGAGACTAAGCCCAAGCAAAGTGTTTCATGCTTTTTTTTCTTTCATTCGAACGCCATTTGAGCTCACGCACACCGATCATTCTCTTTTCTTGGACAAAAAGGCAATAAACATAAGAAGCACTATTTTCATAAACCGAGTGTCCTTGTCAGTTAGCAATAGACAAAGACTTATAAGAGAATATAGAGTAAACAAAGAATAATGCAAACGGAAATAAACAAATAACTTTGTTTTATGAATAAAAATAAAAACAAAGCAGCTTTGATAAGATTGTTCTTTTTCACAATATTCAAATGTTATTGCAGTAGTATTTTCATGCATAAATATTAGAATTCATTCAATCTTTCTAAAGACAAAGCAATGCTGAAGAATAATTATGACTGGTTTTAATCATTTAGGTTTACTGATCCGGAATATTTGGCCACAAGTTACTATAAAAGGATTTAAGCGGTAAATTCTACAAAGCTTGTAAAAGTCTCTTGACCGTTGCACTGCAGCTTTACCCAAAAATAATAAAGCCTTTTAATCTAGCCTGAGGTGGCTCAAACCTTATCGCTTCTAAAGAAGGTAAAATACGGTCAAATGAAAGGCACACCACAGGATAATGCCTTTCTTTTTTACTTTACCTTTTACTTCTAACCCACTTTGACCATAAAAGGTTTGATATAATCCTGCAGGGTATAAAGTTAGGTTAGGATATCGTACAAGCATCCATGCAGATCAACCAGTGTGAAGCAGTTTTACTATGTTTACTTGAACATAGGCAAATTATGTCATCAAACGAAATAATATCAACTTTTAACATAAGGGAGCAAGAAGTATACGATAACTATCAAGAATACGCATTATTATGGTAATGTGTAACCAACGGCGAATGTGGGTCTAGCTCTATTATTGTATCACAAAGCGACGAGTAAAATTTCTCTAGAACGCATGAATCTTTGAATTGACCGCATTGGCCATAAGCGCCTTTTTGTTCTTATGAGTTACACTAGACTACTCGTTGATTGTTTGTGTAGCATTAGGAAATGTAAATTAGTAACTTCATTGGCATCCGGAAAACTGTTTAAATATAAAGAACAAAGAAAAGAGTTGATGTGCAATAGAATAATAAAGAAAAGTGGAGTTGTAATTAGTTTACTGCTTTCTTAAATATATTCTATTGACGTCATATGTACCCAAGGTAACTATTGACAGCCCAATATTAGATAGAAAGTATTACGTAAATCTGACACCATACAAGTATGGATTGGGTCCTTAAGTGTTGGATAAAATGCCCTTTTCATTATGCACTATAGCTTTTTACCCTTTCCCACCCCCCTCTTCACTTATACTCTCTCTCTAAATTAAATGTGACTTTGGGTCGTACTTAATTTAATGCCCGACTTCTCTCATATTCTTTTTGTTCGAGCTTAAATTGGGTGTGCTTGTATATGTGCGCATGTGTGTGTGTGTGTGTGTGTGTGTGTGTGTACACGGTTCGGATGAAATGCGTTTTATAAACTAATTTTTTTTTATTTTTTCTCTTTCTTTCTTTTTTTATATATTTATCGCACCACTTGAAAATAATAATAATAATATGAAATCGATGTGAGTCTTCATTTCCCCTTTCTCTTTATTCATTCTTTCTTTTTCTCTCTCTCTTTTTTTTATATCAATTATATCAAATACTTACAAGAGAAGAGAAGAAAGAGAATAAAGAGAAAGGAATATTTGTTCAACGATACACAATTTTGACACCCTTTTTTTCTTTTTTTCTTTTTTATAGTAAAAAGCATTTAGATTTAAAGAAAATAACGAAAAGTAACAATAATGCAAGATCAGAAATTTTTGCCATTTCTTTACACAAACAGAAATCAATTGAAAAAAAAAGAATTCAGCTCGTCAATGACACCCAATCTATTGCTAAGCAACTCGTTCACTCTTTATCAGCTGCAGCCAAACGTCTAGATATTCATTCAAGACAAAATGCATCTATTGTGTCCAATCCTGATTGGCCAATTAACAAGAAGCCTCAACTGCAAAATCTTGAATTGCTTAAACAATACTTGACTTTTATTTCACATGAAGCAAAAACACAAGTTGACAAAGAAAATCAATCTATTCAAATCACCTTGGACGAACCTGTGGATAACCCCACAGACCCTGCTCATCATGCTGCTCGTTTGGGTGCCTCTGCCATCGAAAAGATGGTTCACAATGACATGTTGAATAAACAATTGAATGACAATAATAATAATAATAATAATAGTACAGGTATTAAAAGAACAAACGGGGTGACTCCTTTCATTGCTAAACTAACCGCTCCACAGATGCTCTTCCAAATTTGGTAAACCGTCCTATTGACCGCCGTCGTCCTGGTAGACCACCTAAGCCCAAAGTCTTTTTTGACGAACAAATCATTCCTACGATATCAAGACGTAAGCAGAGTCGCCAAAAGAAAGAAGATATCATTCAGTGTATCTGCGATACGCCTACTGATGAATTTGGCGCCATGGTTCAATGCGATGACTGTCTGTCCTGGTTACATGTTGACTGCTTAGATTTAACCAAACAAGACCTTGAACAGTCTTATCGCTGCCCTCCTTGCTGCGTATCACTTGGAAGCAACAATCAGTTACCAAAGTCAATGGCCTGGCGTTATGAAGCTCAGATGAAGAGTCAGCGTTTAGCAGCTATTAATGAGATATCGGACGACGAAGACGACGTCGATGATGATGACATGGATGATGATACGAATGCCATGGAATGTGACGTTGTTGAGCAACCCCTTCACGTGGACAACCTTAAATTGCCTGAACCTATTCGTATTGATACCAACTATTGCAAAGATATTCGCTCAAGATCTACCACACCTGAGGATTGGCCTGATGTTTCATCTGAGTCGCATTACAGTATCAGCAGTGCCAATACAAGTGAAGTCAGTACGCCTAGTGAACACACACTTTGTGATCCATTTGAATATCAGCAAATAATGAGTCAAAGCAACCTAATTATTGACATTGAAAACTTTGAACTTTTATCACGGTTGGCTTATCTTCAAAAGCTTAAAGATGATTTATTCTCTCCTAATGCAACAGATGTATTCTTGTGTGAAGACAAGTAAGTCTTTTGAACCTTCTTTTTTTCTTCTTTTACTAACAAAACAATAGTAATAGTAAACACTTTATATCTCAACCAGATATCTCCAGTCAATCCACTGCTCATCACGAATCATTACCCTCTACCATCTGTTCTCAAGAACTTTCGGAATTCTCTTTTGATAATGGTCCCTTTTGGCAACCTTTAAATTAAAAAATAATAGCATATTTGTAAATACCTCGCAACATTCACCCTTACCTCCCCCTTTTTTTTATCAAAGAAAGCAACACTCACACAAGAAACGCCCCTGAAATCCTTACAAAAAAAAGTTTGTATTATATCCTTGCTCGCTCTTTATGTTCATATTTCGCATTTTATTCCTTATAAAAAATCTTTCTACATAATAAAAAACATGGATAAAATAATGCCCCCCCCCTCTTAAAGATGCAGGATCTATCCCTTTGGATATATTGGAATGAGAGTTTAAATTTGCTGCATGCACACCCTAAACAAATACAGTCAGTACAGTAGTTTGCTAAAATATTATTCATATAAAGTTGGCAGGGGTAAAGTACAAATTTGAGATAAATGACTTTTGAAAATTCTCAATTTTGAATACAATGTTATCTCGCATTAAATCAAGTAACTGCGCCACCTTCAGTGAGGAGACATCACTGCATTCATAGACATTATTTTTAAGCTCCTACCATGTTTCTTTATGGAAAAGTGATTATTACGATCCGTTGGCCATTGCTTGATAAATCAACAACTGAGTTCAAACTGAGACTGATAGCTGTTTGAGCGTTGTTCAAGGTACTGTACGAGCTTGTATGAGTTGAACTACAGCTTCTTTAGTAATTCAAAATATTCTCATACGCGCGAGAACTCACAAATCCGCACGATCTCTAATGATCTTCTCTTCGCAGCCATTAATGCTTTGATGACAGAATCATCCTCTTTTGAATGTTAGTTTCACGCATAATATGAAAAGATCAACGAAATAATAGCTTACCGCTTCAAATTTAAATGATCATCACTGAAAATCAGTGATAAAATTAGACACTATACCTCCCCTACAAAATCCTGAGCGTGTAGAACGCCGTTCTTTTGTTTGAGAAATCACAAACTATCATCATTAATAAGCTACTTAACACAAACCTTACATGTGAACATAAATCTCGAAATAATGCTCGTGAACGCAAATTATGCTTGATAAAGACAAAGCACGTACTTCTTCATCATACAAAAACAAATAAAGTCTTTTTTTTGAAGTAAGCTCACCATGACAACACGGTCAGCCATATCGCTCTTAGACAGTAGTGTAAGTCTATGCAGAATTAATTGAAGTTGTATTTGTTTTATTTACTACTTTTAATTTATTTCTTCACATTTACCAACTGGACTAAACGTCTTTTTTTTTTGTTTTTGATCGGCCGTATGTGCTTCGGAAGGCAGTACTGTGTATTTATTGTTTCTACACACACACACACACGCACGTAATCAGATGAGATTCTTATTTGGTTACCACTTTTATTTATGTGCTAAATATTTATTGTACAAAGAAAAACAAATGTATTACATATATACTATGATAGATCTTTATATGGCAGGTCTATACATGGTTATTACTACTCTTGAATAAATGCAAAGAGAAAAAAAAAATCTAGTCAAAAATAATTTTCGTTGGCTTGGCTGGTGCTCCGGTTGTTTCTTTAAAGAAGGCGCCATAAGCACTGTGTGTCTTCTTCTTGACGGTTGTGCCAAACTTGAGCAGTTCTTCAGGAACGTTCATGTTGGCTTGTTTCAGCACATTAATCAGTTCACCAGAGTGGGCTTTATCTTCAGGCGTGAAAAAGGTATATGCTGTACCCTTCTTTCCACCACGGCCAGTACGACCGATACGGTGAATATAAGCTTCAATGGTCAAAGGGAACGTCAAGTTGACAACGTACTCAACATCAGGAATATCTAAACCACGAGCAGCAACATCGGTAGCAATCATCAAGGGGTAAGACCCATCCTTAAACGAGTTCAAAGCTTGTGTACGCTGAGCTTGGTTCTTATCTCCATGGATACCAATGACTTTGTATCCATGGTATTCGAGTGATTTTTCAACACGCATGGCTTCCTTCTTGTACAAGGCAAAAATCAATACTCTATTCTTTCGTGATTTGTGAATCTTTTTGAGCAAATCCAAAAGGTGGCGTTCCTTGTCTCTTGGATTCTGAATCACTTGGACAATTTGTTGGACATTTTGTGAGGCAGCAAGATCAGTAGAACCGATCGTCACACGCATTGGATTGTTCAAAAAGTCACTGGCAAGCTTGCGGATACTTTCTGGCCATGTAGCAGAGAACATGAGAGTTTGACGAGTCTTGGGGGAATGGCTCATGATGGATCGAATGTCATTTTCGAAACCGTCGTCGAGCATACGGTCAGCTTCGTCAAGAACCATAAATGATACTTCAGACAAGTCACATACACCTTCATTCATCAAGTCAATCAGACGTCCAGGTGTAGCAACAACAATGTCCACACCACGTTGGAAGGCTTGACGTTGAGGATATTTGTCAACACCACCATAAACACAGATACATGTGACACCAACGGCCTTACCAGCAGCTTCGGCTTGCTCGGCACTCTGCATGGCCAATTCACGGGTAGGAGAAACAACAAGCATGGATGGCTTGCCTGTCTTCTTTCCTCTCTTCAATTTAGATGCAATATGAACCAAACCAGGAATGGTAAATGCAAGAGTCTTTCCGGAGCCTGTTTCTGCAATACCGACAATATCTCTACCAGAGAGGGTAATAGGCCAAGTAGCAGCTTGAATGGGTGTAGGATGGGCAAAGTTCTTGACCACTTGCATCATGTTATCAGGCAAATTGGCATATTTGAATTCCATAATAGGACGAAGATTTAGGTCTCCTTGGATATCAATAGTATGTTTCTTCAGGTATTCATCAATGGTGCTCTGAGGAAGTGCTGACAATTCTTCGTTTTGCTTGTATTTGTATGAAGCAAGAATCTCTACATTTTTTTCAGTTTCATTGATTTTCTTGACAGCTGGTTCGTCCTTTGTTTCCTCTTGCTTTACTTTCTTTTCCTTCTTTTCCTTCTTTTCTTTCTTTTCCTTTTTCTCCTTCTTATCCTTTTTGCTCTTCTTCTTGTCGTTCAAGACCTCATCTTGTTCTCTCTTTCTCTTTTCAGCCTAATCAAGTGAATTGTATGAACAATCTATCCCTTTTTCTTTCTTATTTGTTCATTTACCTTTTCGATTATTGAAGGGGACATTTCTAGTTTAAAAAAGCAGTTTTTTTTTATTTTTATTTTTTTTGTAGATTTAAAAGTCAAATAGAAAGGCACCGTGACTGCGTCACCTTCGCCACACAACCTTTCTGAGATTCAATCAGTCTCGTCTTCTACTTTTGCAATAAAAAATGCCAGTAGATGCAGAAAAGAAACACCAACTAGAAGACATTCTGTCAGACAATGTCTCCATCATGGACACAGAGGATGCTGAACAAGACTCTGGTAGCTTTATCATAGAAGAAGAGGCAAAAGAAGGGTTTTGTGTGGAATGTAAAGACCAAGAGGTTGTTATAACTCTCAAAAAAGGGCATATATTCTAACTGTATAAACATACAGGCAGTTGTTCTTTGTACAAGCTGTAATGAAGCCTTTTGTGAAGTCTGTTATGGTAAACAAAAAGATCGCCTCTTTCTATTACATTTGCATATTTTAACTTTTTTTATAAAAGGTATGATTCATAGAACAGGAAAGAGAGCTACGCATAAAGCAAGAAAATACGCTACAAAAATGGAAACAAAAGAGGAAGAAAGCAAAGGGGAAAAAGAAAAACGCACTGAAGAAAATGTAATAAAAAAGAGAAATAGAGAGCTCAGTACTAAAATAGAACTAGGTTGACGTGAAGCTTCAGTCGTTGTCGACGGATATCAATATTGGAGAAATAATGGAGAATAGAGCAAAATACATACCATTGCGTTTACAGATGGAGGAGAGAAAGTATCTACGTCTGTAAGTATATAGAAAAATAAGTATTTGACACGATAATGATGTATATACATGCGTAGGTTAGAGGCAGCTCTGAACGTAACAGAATACACAGGTAATATTTAGCTTTATGACAGACAATGAGGCCTCGACTAATACCTTTTGGCTGGGTGTATAGACAAGATTGATGATGCTTCAAACATGGGAAAAGCCAAAAGAGTAGTGAATCAAATCAAAGAATTATGCGCCATTTTGACAGGCATCGTCCTTGCTTGTGATTATAAGCGTGGTCAAGAGTTATTTGCGGATAGAAGTTTTGAAGAGAATGAAGAATTCTTTCAAACCATATTTGAGATCGGCCGTCGTCACAAGATCATGAACCCCGAAAAGATGAGATCTGCCTATGGCAAACTCATGTATCTACTGTCTGTAAGTGTAGTGTTCTTGTTAAACATGATGCAATACTCATTTGATGCACTATATAGGATTCGATGATCCCTGAAGTAAGAGAAATGCTAGGTTTTGATTGCGTTGTGCCAATTAAAACTGTTTATAACTTCTTGAAAGAAAGACATGGATTGAAGGTGCTGCATGAGGATATCATACTTTTGGCTACAAGAGAAATCATTCCTGAGGGCAAAACACGACCACAAATCCAAGCAGAGATCAGACGTAAAGAAAAGAGTATCGAAATCCTAAGTAGAAAGTATCAATCAAAATACCTCTCTGCCGATGAAATCAGACACTGTTTGTACAGTATTGGCGATAATAACGCCTATTTAAGAGCTAATCGGTAACTATCATTTTTCAGCCTTGTTGACACTTATTTTGATATTGATTTATAATAGTGATCCTTGTGAAAAAATGATTCAATATCTCGAAAAGCTTTTTGATCCCAAAGATGATGGTAACAGCGAGTTTTCATTATCCATTGCTTCGGGAAGCCAAGGCCATCGTCTGAGTCATGATCATGAAACACAATACATCTATGTGAATCAGACATTGAAACTTTGGCGCGAAATTCTCAATGACATGTTCAAGCTTTGGACTTTGGCAGATCAAGATATATTGTCACCTTCCAACCCCTACCGTCTCTCCCAGACAGGTCAAGGTCTTCACAGAGTCCAAGCATGTCCTGCTATCTCAAGAGAAATGCATCGTATCCTTTTCAAGGCGCAAAAAAAGGCTGGTATTTGGATTGGCAGTAGTGTTATTCACTTGGGTGATAAGAATGTGCCAAATGCTCTCATGTTTATTGACAAGGTAAAAAAAAAAAAAGTTCTGAAAGATCTTTTACTAAAATGAGAATAGTATAATCAAGTAGCACGTATCCTGAATCCTGTATGTATCACCTTGGACAGAATAGATGAACTAGCGCAAAATGCAGGAATCCGTAGGCTAATAGAAGCAAAGTTTGGCACGACAGATCTCTGTAAAAAGACAATATTAAGTAAGTAAATGATCATATCTCATAAAGGAGCCATACTGATCGCTCTTTAGCTGATTTCTTTCGGTTTGCTTTTGATGGTTCTGGCGCAGATAACTTTTATGACGCAGGAAGTTGTATTGATGGTAGACTTACTTCAGCGTGGAACTGTAAGTTTTTGTTGAGAGTTTTGGCAATTGTGACTCATAGATTGCTTTAAATAGGGTGCTCACAGATTGAAAAGAAACCATATTTCCCTGTTTTCTTATTGGCGGTAGGCATAATCAAATATTCATAGTGATTTTTAGAGTTACTAATAGGACTATCTCTAGGGTTTTACTGGATTCGACGGTGGTGGATGGTAAATCTTCCCTTCCTCTTTTTTTAAGAAATAAAAATAGAACATGTTGCTTTTTTATTGCTAGTATAAAGTTCTTTTAGTATTGTTCTCATATCAAAATCAACGTTACAACGAAAGAATTACGTGCATCAAAAGAGTGTCTTTTGTGAATTAGAGCTTTTACTGTCTTGTAAATGGTGACACAGTCAATAATGTCTGTTTGTTGCGAATAGTCATATCAAGGGAGATCTAATGTTAACAAGTACAACTATGCACGTGACATTCTCAGATCATTGAATTTAAATGAATCAGCTATAAGGCCAAATAATCTACAATAAAACCTTTTGGCTCCAAATGATGATTTTTTAAAGCTTTTGATCTATATATTGCCTCCTGTTTTGTAAGGAGAAAATTTTATTATTTTACTTGTCAGTTGTTCTCAGGATTAAATTAGACCTAATTTTCGCTCGATTGGTAGCAGCTTAATTTAGGACATTTTATCTTAATCAGGCAATCGATATAAAAGCTGTGGAAACATGCTTTACAATAAAGATGGAGGCCACAAAAGGCATCCCGAATTTCACGGGGGATGCTATAATACATGTTTATTTAGGCTAAAGGATTGCATATAAGGGTAGCATTTGTTACTTTATGATTGCAATTGTTCCTATTTTAACAATTATCTTTCTCAATGTACACCTAGGCTTTGTGAAAAATGTGGCGCTTATTTTACACTTGAATAAGGAAAATTTATGTTTAGGTTAAGGTTTAGTTAAGGTTAGTGCAACATTACACCTGCATATTCAATTCATCTACTATCATGAACATGATGCAAAAAAAAAAAAAAAAAAAAAAAAAAAAAAAAAAAAAAACACTCGTTGTTGCCTAGGAGATATGTTTAATATGTGCTTTTTTTTAAAAAAAAAATGCTGTGAAGGAATGGATCACACCAATGTTGTTTACGATCAAAGCTTGTTATTTTAAATAGCAACATAACATGGGACAAAATTAATTGACATTGATGCCGGCTTACGGTAGAGGGATTACATAATACATACCAATGCTGCTTGAAAGTGTTTCAGAAAGTTCCTGATGATACCACACCTTCGGAACTTATTTGATCATTCGAAATGGCATGAATGATGGGAATAGATTCCCCTGAGTAATATGATTCATCATGTTGAATATAAATTACGCTATTTACATTTTATGCACTCTTCAAACACAAGGATCTCCAGGGTCCAATTGGCATAAAGCTTCAATATCTATTTAATCCAGCGCACCAATAAAAGATTTCCGCGCTGATATGTACAGTTTACCAGCAGCAGGGTGTGTGCAAAGAGAGAGCTTATCAAAGCTTGTAGCAATGTTCAAACTCAACTTGTTGGGAAATAAAAGTTCATTAGCAAAATACTTGTTGTCATCATGAACCATGAATTGCCCATTCATTGTAACTGACGAGCTTGATTTAAATATGTACAGCAAAAAGAAAAGGAGAGAGAGAATGTATGTGTGATGGCATCATCCGGCCACAAGACTCAATGAGCGCATACCGGAAGGAATAAGGCATATGTATTTTTTAGATTAAGATTATTTTTTTATCCAAAGTGACCTTAATCCTCCATTTTAACAACTTGATGCACTGTGTAGTGGGTATTTTTCTACTTTTGGTAGTCAGCTCCCTCTTTCTGTCACTGTGACCCTATGGTTTCCTTAATAATAAAAATGAACAAAAAAAGTAAAATGAGAAAGAAAGAGTGGCACCTACACAAAGCAAAAAAATTACTGCGGATTTTGCTATCAAGTGAAGTGATCGATAGACTTAAAGTAGCAAGAATTCCCATGTTTGGTCTTGGTGTTTATCTAGTGTAACGCTTTAAAAGAGGACTCAAAAGGTTTATATTCTTAATTCTCAACCGATCCCTTTCTTTTTCTTCCCCTTTTCCTTTAAAGAAAATTTCATAAAATGGAAGAAGTGGTAACAATAAAATTGATTGCATATTCTTTTTTTTTAAATGTAATTGCTTCTTCTTCAGGATCAAGGCTCGACCCTCTTGGGAAGTGCTGCATGGTAAAGATATAATAATAAGAATGCGCGCGCTGTTATTAACTATTTAATCATAGTCTTTCCATTATCTACTTGATTTATAAAAGATATCACAACCATAATAAATATGCAGCCCACTCCGAGGACAGGTCTCTTATTGTGACACTTAAGGAAAGAAAGTTTGCAACAATAGCCTTGACTGGAATATTATGTATTGGGTGGCTATATGAGACAGCACAATATGTTGTGAGTGGGAAACATGAGTTGTACGCCATTTTGAAACTGGCTGCATACTCTGTTAGTTGGGTAATGTACACAAATGTTTACCCAACCTGTTTAACTCACCTGCCTTTTTTGGGGATAAACAGTTTATCTCCTTCATTTTGGCCCTAGCTTCTCCATCATTAAATCACTACAAGGATCGGCACTACAACTACGTTTTCATTTTCATATTCAGTATTGCAACCCTGGAATCTATCTTTCGCTTGTTGACGATTCCTACTATACGTAACTGGGACGGTGTAGTCGCCGTTGTATCCTTTACTTTGGCACTGATCGCACTCACAACTCCTCAACCTTTACACCCAAGAAACCTTATACATGAAAGCTATGAGGAATTTGAAACAAAGAATGGAGAGGTGTACTACAACGTAGGAAGCCTTTCACGAGAGAATATTGACTGAATACTAAAGTCTAGTTTAACATTAGAATTTACGTTTGAGTCCTGAAGCAACAGCCAGTGCTTTATCTTGGTGGGCATTTCAATGGGTAATATCAAGTAAAATGAGCAAAAAAGGAACAATATCTTATGAACTATCTATAGGTAAATTCTTTGGTTGTCTTTGGATTCCACAACACTATATCATACGACAACCTCTATGCACTCACATTTCAACATCGAGCAAGGGACGCTTACGAGGACTTTAAGAATTCATTGAGCTTTTATGCTCGTTCAAAAGTATTGCGCAGAATTTACGCGACAAACAAACAAGAAATCTGGTTGCAATTCATTTTTTCATCGCTTGCAGCATTGGTTAATTTTGCTAGCCCCGTCTTCCAGCAATTATTCTTGGGGTATTTTGAAGATCCTGCAGGAAGACCCATCAAGATCGCGTACATGTACGTTTTTGGTCTCTTTATGGTCGGTATGACGAGGCTTATTTGCAATAATATTCAACTCTATGCGGGCCGTCGTTGGAACGTACGATGCTTTATTCAACTCGATGCTGAGCTTTTTGCTAAAACATTACACAGAAAGGACGCATCAGGCAGGGTAGATGAGGATTCAAAGGAAGAAAAGGGAAAGGATGGTGATAAGAAAGATGATAAGAAAGAAGACAAGGAAGAGAAAGAAAAGGAAAATGACTTTAGCAGTGTTGGAAAGATTACAAATCTTATGAGCGTTGATGCGGAAATGCTTGCAAATATTACTCAAATGATATTCGTAAGTGATGTCCTGATACTAGTGCTGTACTCATAGCCTATATAGTTGATGTATAATGCACCCCTCGAAATCGTGGTTGGTATTTTTTATCTCTACAAGCTCCTTGGAACCGCTGCCTTAGTTGGCCTCGTCATCATGGTCCTGTCCTTCCCCTTATCCGCCTATGTCTCTAGCAAATACGGCAAACGATACACTGCCTTACAAAATGCCAAGGACAAGCGTAATAACCTGTTGAACGAACTACTCCAAGGCATCCGTATGGTGAAATACTTTGCTTGGGAGTTTCAATGGAAGGAGAAGGTGAAAGAAGCGCGTCGCACCGAAATCAAGATGTTGCTCAGCTTGGTAGCCTTTGAAATTGTCACAACCGTGCTTTACCTCTCTGTTCCTATCGTTGTAACCGTTGTCTCATTTATTTGGTATACTAAAGTTGCCGGTAACGAACTTACAGCCAGTGTTGCTTTTGTAAGCATCTCCCTCTTTGAGATGCTCCGTGCTCCGTTGAATATGCTCCCAGAAGCGATCATATTCTTGGCTGAGGCTAAAGTCAGTTTAATCCGTATATGCAAGTACTTGGATGAACCAGATATCGATGACAACCTCAACAATCAGCCCGTAGAGGTTCCTGAAGGTGTTGCTCCTGAAACTGTCTTGGCCCGTTTGGGCTTTGAAGAATCCGTCTTCCAATGGCATTACGAAAATGAAAAGACAGACAAGGAACCTACTTCGATTTCAACAAGTTCCAGCTCAACAACATTAACTCCCAACAAGTCAGAAACTCCTGTTTATCGATTACGTGTGCCTCGATTCAACTTTCCTACTGGCAAGTTGAGTATAGTGATTGGTGCTACTGGTAGCGGAAAGAGTAGTTTCCTCCATGCTCTTTTGGGAGAAATGGATATTGTATCAGGCAGAGTGTACTTGCCTTCTAAAGTTAAACTTCAGACTGAGAACTACTCTAAAGTTGACCCTGAATATCCCAGCTTATATCTTGATAAAGTTGCCTATGTGGCCCAACAGCCTTTTTTGCAGCATGCTTCTATCCGTGACAACATCTTGTTTGGACTGCCTTATGACGAAGCTAGGTATAAAAAGACTTTATATCAATGTGCATTGATCAAAGATTTGGGCATCTTGCCTGATGGTGATCGAACTGAAATTGGTGAAAAGGGTATTTCTCTCTCTGGTGGTCAAAAGCAAAGGTAATTGTAAAGTAACAAACATTATAAAGTGGGAAACTAATATAGTATATATAGAGTATCATTAGCGAGAGCTGTTTATTCATATGCCAAAACTGTACTCTTGGATGACTGTCTTAGTGCTGTTGATGCGCATACCTCTAAACACATATTTAAGGAATGTATTATGGGTGATCTTCTTCAAGGACGTACTGTTGTTTTGGTAACTCATCACGTAAGACTGTGCCTACCTGCAGCAAAGTTTTTGGTCAAGATCGACCATGGCAATGTCTTGGGTTGTGAAAGTATCGAGAGCTTGAAAGAAAGTGGTCAGCTCACACAGTTGATTGGAAAAGAGCTTGAAACGGAAATAGATGAAGATACTGTTGAGGATGTGGTAGATGAAGATAAACAAGACGACGCAAATATTGATCTGGATAACACAACTGAAGCTGCCAAGCTGATCAAGGAAGAAACTACAGAGAAAGGGCAGGTCAAGTTCAAGGTTTACGCAACTTACCTTGCTGCCTGTGGTGGATGGTTCTTCTGGTCCGCTGTTGCGTTTGGATATGCTGCTTCACGTTGTTTGGTCTTTGCTGAAAATTGGTGGTTAAAGGTATGGGCTGCTGCCTACAGTTCTAGCCCAGTCAATGCTACTGTTCAAGCATATGCTCAAGAGGGTGCACCTTTTGTAGCTTTGGCCACAAAAGCACCTGCAGTTCCAGAGATCTTTAACACATTAACAAGCGTTGTTCAAAATCAGAATGTGTTCAAAACATGGGTTTTCGAAGAAAGAAGTCCTGTGAATGTAGATTACTACATTGGAATATATATAGTTATTAGTGTTAGTTGTATTCTTTTTGAAGCTATCAGAAGTGCAATGCTCTACTGGGGTTCGATCCGTGGTGCTCGTACCTTGTTTGATTCTTTAGTCGACCGTATTGTCCGCGCCCCTATGCGATTCTTTGATACAACTCCTGTGGGTCGTATCCTAAACAGATTTGGTAAAGACGTTTCCGTAATCGATCTTCAACTTGCTCGCTCTGCCAGTTTCTTGATTGAATGTGTCACTGCCATCATTGCTGCTACTGTTGTTATGTCTGCGATTACACCAGAATTTATTATTACTGTCATCCTTATTGGTAAGTTATTGTCATTTTTTATATATATACATATCAAGCTAACAAGGTCACAACTAGGTGCTTTATATGTTCTCATTGGTTTATTCTATCTTCGTGCATCTCGTGAGCTCAAGCGTCTGAACTCTGTCAGTCGCTCCCCTATTTATTCTCAGTTTACTGAATCTCTAATCGGTGTTACTACCATTCGTGCCTATGGTGTCGAAGAACAATTTATGATTTCAGTCTTTAAAAAGCTTGATACTTATACAACATCATATTATTTCCTTTGGATGGCTAATCGCTGGCTTTACGCACGTATCGAATTTGTTGGTGCATTTGTTACCCTCTCTGCTGGTGTATTCTTGCTTATAAACATCAACAGAATCGACGCAGGTGTGGCTGGTATCTCATTGTTCTATGCTCGTAGTTTCTTAGAATATGTGTATTGGTTCATCCGTCAGTATACCCAAGTTGAAATGAACCTCAACTCAGTTGAGCGTGTTCAAGAATACCTTGAAATTGATCAAGAAGCACCCGCTGTGATCGAAAGTCATCGTCCTCCCGCTGCATGGCCTACAACCGGTGCTATCGAAGTGAAAGATCTTGTTGTCCGTTACGCCCCTGAACTTGACCCTGTCTTACACGGCATCTCCTTTTCTACAAAGGCTCACGAAAAGATTGGTATCGTCGGTCGTACTGGTTCCGGCAAAAGTACGATGGGCCTCAGCTTCTTCCGTTTCTTAGAAGCCAGCGAAGGATCGATTAGCATTGATGGAATTGATATCGCAAAGATTGGCCTCCAAGATCTTCGTTCAAAAATCACTATTATTCCTCAAGACGCTGTCTTATTTAATGGCACTATTCGTTCTAACCTTGATCCATTTGACGAGCACACTGATGAAGCTGTCTGGGAGGCTTTAGAGCGTGCACATCTCGCTAACCCAGCCGACCGAGCTAAGCATTTGGCTGGCCCTGGGTCTTCTTCCAGCTCTGTAGACACTGAAGAAAACCGTGCTCCTTCTTCTATCGTCAGTTTATCCCAAAAGGTGAGCGAAGGGGGTAGTAACTTCTCTCAAGGTCAGCGACAACTATTGTGTCTTTCTCGTGCTCTGCTTAGAAACAGCAAGGTTATCATTATGGATGAAGCAACAGCTAGCGTTGATTTTGAGACCGATACAAAGATTCAGGCCACCATTCGCGAAGAGTTTACAAACTCTACTTTGCTCTGTATTGCACATAGACTCCGTACGATTATTGATTATGATCGTGTCTTGGTACTCGACCAAGGAAATATTATTGAATATGATACACCTTATAATCTATTATGTGGTAACTCTGGAACTGGTGTCTTCAAATCTATGTGTGAGCAATCTGGTGAATATGATATCCTTCTCACCATGTCTAAAGAATCTCAAGCTCATCATCTTGAAGAACAGAGACCAGATGATCACTCTAAGATTTATTAAAATAAATAAAACCCTCTGTTTATAAGTTGAATATCATTGTTAATCACAAATTACCTTTTTTGAATCATCTGTCAATGAAATTATTGGGTTACTCCAACCTATAAAAAATCTCAAATTGTCCTAAGCAAATGATCTTTATTTACTACGTGTATCTATGACTTTTTTCATACAGATGCTTTGTACAAGTAATACTTTTGAATACACATTACAAGATATAATAAAGCCAGCTATCGATTATCACTACTGATAAGAACTATATAAATAAAAATAGTTGGCTGAGAATTTTGTCATTTTCACAATAAAATGCCCTGAGCCACACGATAGTCACTAAATTAAGCTACAGGTTTCTTTTTATAGCAAAGTTAACTTTCTTTAGCCTCTTCTCTCTCTTTTTTTCTTGGTTCAAAGAAATATATAAATATATATATAAATATGGGTTATCACAAAGTATCTGAACCAGAAGATATAACAAACCAATACACACACAGTGGAGAGGAAGCAGTCCCTTTAACAAGTTCAACAAAACTGACAACAGAAAAACAACAAACCATTACGGATGAGGTTCCACCTCACTTGGAGCCTTACTTACAAACACAGCCCACCTTTGGACTCACTGATGACCAAGTTATTGAAAGACGAAACCGGTTTGGAAGAAATGAGCTGACAGAAAAGAAAAGAAATAAACTGTTGCATTTTTTATCGTTCTGTAAGCATAAAGATAACAGTCCAGAAAAGGAAATCCTAACCTTTCTATTTAGTTACAGGAGCCATTTCATATCTAATGGAAATATCCCTTATATTGACAGCTTTAACAAAGGACTGGCTTGATTTTGGCATCATTTTGGGCATGTTGATCATCAATGCAATCATTGGATACGTAGAAGAAAGTCGAGCCGAGTCAGCGATTGCGTCCTTAAAAGACAGTCTGGCACTGCACTGTCGATGTTGGCGTAACGGTCAGTTGACAGAGATAGCTGCACGAGATATAGTTGTTGGAGATATTATTGTCTTGAGACTTGGAGACATTGTACCTGCCGATGCAAAACTGCTAGGCATTGGTGCCTCAGGGGAAGCAATTGAGACAGACATTCAAGTGGACCAGAGTTCGCTCACAGGTGAATCACTGCCAGCCAAAAAGAAGCCAGGCAGCTTGATCTACTCATCCTGCGTGGTGAAACAAGGCCAACAGCAGGCCATCGTTGTTCGTACTGGTCCAGACACATTTATCGGAAGAACTGCCAGCTTGATCACAGTGACTACGGATTCTGGAAGATTTCAAAAGGTTATAAACTATATCGGCAACTTTTTAATCATCATCTCCATTGTCTTGGTCCTGATCTTATTTGTGTATGACTTGATTGAGCAGAGGAACACGACGGGTTCAATCTCTGGTGATCAAGTATTGGCTATTCTTAATGAAATGGTGGTGCTTACCATCGCTGCGTAAGTCAGATGAACAAGAAAAGAAGAACTATATTAATTTTTTTATAGTATTCCCGTTGGTTTACCCACTGTCATGTCAGTTACCATGGCGATTGGAGCAAAGCAGTTAGCAAAGCGTCAAGTTATCGTCAAACGATTAACAGCCGTTGAAGAGTTTGCTTCAGTTTCTATTCTTTGCAGTGATAAAACAGGCACCTTGACAAAGAATGAATTAACATTTGACGAACCTTATCTTGCTGGATCTTATTCTAAAGACGATATCTTACTCTACTCTTATTTAGCTTCTGAAGTAGCTACTGATGACCCTATCGAATTTGCAGTTAGAACCGCTGCTGAAACCCATCATCCTCAAGTGATGAATGATGGTAGCCACACAGTACAGGGATACAAGGTCACCTCCTTCAAACCCTTTAATCCAGTTGATAAAACCGCTCAAGCAACTGTTCAAGATACCGCAACACTTGCCACTTTTCGTGTTGCCAAGGGCGCTCCCCCTGCAATTCTCAAAATGGTTGGAGGAAATAAAGAAGCAGAGGAAATGGTCAATTCTTTTGCCAGTCGTGGTTTAAGATCTTTGGGCGTTGCTCGTACGGTCAATGGCATGGAAGACTGGGAATTGATTGGTTTGCTTAGTTTTATTGATCCTCCAAGAAATGACTCTGCAGAAACATTAGCTGAATGTCAAAGATATGGTATCTCTGTCAAGATGATCACAGGTGATCAAAGAGTGATTGCTAAAGAAGTAGCAGGAAGATTGGGAATGGGCCAGAATATTATGGATGCAGATGAATTAGTAGACCCCAGTAAATCAGAGCAGGAAATCTCGGATATGTGCTTGTATTCTGATGGTTTTGCCAGAGTCATTCCAGGTAAAGAAAAAGGAAAAGGAAAAGAAAAGAAAAGAAGACTAAGATATTATTTATAGAGCATAAATACAAAGTGGTTGAATTACTCCAAGAACGTGGATACTTTGTAGCAATGACAGGAGATGGTGTTAATGATGCACCAGCACTCAAGAAGGCCAATGTTGGTATAGCTGTCGCAGGTGCTACAGATGCTGCTCGATCTGCCTCAGACATTGTGTTGTTAGAGCCAGGTTTATCAGCAATTATTGATGGTATCAAAACATCAAGAGTCATCTTTCAACGTCTTCAGTCATATGCTCTGTATAGAATAACGTCTACCATACACTTTTTACTTTTTTTCTTTGTTATTACGCTTGCAGAAGATTGGAAGATGCCACCTGTATTCTTGATTTTGATCTCTTTACTGAATGATGCAGCAACACTTATTATGGCTGTAGATAACGTCAGTATCTCACATTCACCCAACATGTGGAGACTAAGGCTTTTGATTGTGCTTTCATGTGTTCTTGCGGTTGCACTATCTTTATTTTCATTTGCTCACTTTTATATATTCCGTGACGTTTTACATGTGGCACCTGAAGAGCTCTCCACCATTATGTACTTGCACATATCTTCTGGTAAGTTGAGTGTGTGTGTGTGTGTATATGTTTGACATGTGCTTTATTGATCCACTTTTTATTATAGCACCTCATTTTGTGATCTTTTCCACACGTACAAACACATTCTGGTGGAAGAGTATGCCCTCACTTGTCTTTAGTGTCATCGTATTGGGAACTCAGGTTATTGCTCTCTTCTTGTCTGTCTATGGTGTTGGTCAAAGCCAAAACATTTCAGGAATAGGATGGCCACGCGGTTTGATTATCATTGCCATCTCTTTGGCTATTTTCCTTATTATTGACTTGGTCAAGGTCCTGACTATATTTATTTGGGAAAAGATTGAAAAGAATCCTTCAACAACATCAACATTTGCTACCTCTAAGAAAAAGCCAACAACCAAGGCTGCTGCGTTCGTTCAACGATCGAGATTTGGTTATGATAGAGCGATGAGGCGTGAATCTGATAGTTCTATTAAATCATATTAAGCGTCCAACCTTGTAAAAACATGTAATAAAGAAATTATATATATACACACATTCTATAATGTTTATTGTACAGAGGTAATACACATATTATGTATATTATCAATTGATGATGTATTCTATTGATTTCTATCATTACAAGGGGTAACAAGAAATAACCTAGTGTAATGCCTATTTTTGGGGAAAATAGATACAATAAAGAAAAGCATATGTGTGCCTATGAGGCCGTTTTTTTTGGGTAAAGAAGAAGTAATTGATATATTTCATCCCAATTGTCTCTTTGAGAAATAATCGTGGCTAAAAAGAAGTGTGGTTCATGTGATATCAATAAAGAGCCATTCAAGGCAAAAAAAAAAAAAAGTTTATATCATAGCAACGGACAGTTTATGATTTTACCCCATAAATAGGGGCAGCAAAGAAAGAAAGAAAGAAAAGAGTTTATATTTATCTTACTACTACTTTTTTCACTATTAAGCTTTAATTGATCACACGTACTCTAGTCATTCTGTAATTCTTATTGGACGATAATTATTCGTTTTTACTGCCTCAAAAAGCTTTTTTTTATAATTCAACTCTTTTTTTTTTCTTTCCTTTCTTTGAACCTTGTTTAAGCCCTATTTTTTTCTTTTTTATATTTATTACTTAAATGGTAGACTTTCCTGCTTCACTAGTAATGGAAGACAACTTTCAGACATGCGACTCACCTTCAGGCTCTTCTACATCAGAACCACATGACGAGACTCATAATACTACACAACCATTATCATTTATGGACCAATCCTTTTTTCATAAATTAAGTCAACTGACATCAGACAATCCTTTATTCTTTATGCAACCACAAAGTAATAACAACACTATTTCACCTGTTACGACAACTATATCCACATCCCCAAATACTGTCTTTACTTCTGCTTTCGTTGACTCACTTTCACCAAATAATAACAACAACAAAAATGAACCAACATCATCATCATCCAATTTTTGGCCAGATTTCAATCATGTAAACTACTCGAAAACGATATTTCATCATATAATAATAACAACTACCATATAGGCGATTCCTGATCTTGCAAAGAATTATACAAATCATATTACAGGATATTCTTTTAATTCAAGGTACATTTATATATAATATAAATGATAAATAAACAAGAGGAATAACTTTCCTAAAGGTCACCTCAGATGGATACTCATCAAAATAAACCATTGCCTGGGTAAGATATGATATATGAAAGAAATAAAAAAAAAACTTATAATTATTATTATAGAATGCAAATCAGAGTACTGGGTGTGCCTCAAACAGGTGCCAAGTCTCGTGTGGAGACACAAATAAAGTTATGTATTCAATTAGTTACTGATGATGGAGACAAAGCTCAACAATGGTCTCATCTAAAGTTACCCGAACATATGGTCGCTAAAGAAAAATTAAAACGACAAATCCTATTATCCACTGCGCCCAACGGTTCAAAGGTTGCAAATATTGCTGGCTTAGATAATTCAACAGTTCATCCTGAAAAAATGCTTTATCTGTCAGCAAGGGTTATTTGTGCCAGTGATCCATCTCGAAAAGTAGTTACTTGTCTTGGTTGCATTCAACGAGAGGTACACACTTATTATCATTATTATTGTTATTCTAATTCATAAAAATATACAGCGTAAACGATCTCAAAGAAGAAAAGAAAACAAAAAAGTTGATTCAGAGGAACAACAAAAGTTGGATGACGAGAAATCTATAGCAAATGAAGAACAAAAGATCTTGTTGTTCAATTGCTCAGAAGTAGTAGACTTTAGCTCGGGCGACACCATACTTCCAACTAGAATCACTTGCTACTGTCGACATCACAATGAACGAGTTGGATTCTGGTAAAGAAGAATACATGACTGATATCAATCAATCCCTAAATATTATACTTAGTATTTATTTTGAAATGAATGATCACATTGGCAAACAAGTTGCCACGGGTATATCGCCTCCAATCATGATAACTGATGATCACAAGTCAAACAAGCTTAAATCTGGTAGAAAAAGGCCTAGAACAGACATGGACGGTTCATCTTCTCATTTTACAACTTCTTCCTTTGACTCGAGGCATATAGGCAGCACCTCATCAACACCTTCAGTTCTCCCCAGACAATTTCATAACCATTATCAGATACAACCCCGTCCTTCTCCAGAACTGACCAAGATAAATGAGGTCTCTTCTTTCTTATCACCTGAAGTGCTCGGTACACCTCCCGAACGGCCTTTACTCCAACGTCTTATTCCTAATGAAGGGCCAACTTATGGTGGCATCGAGGTCACTCTTCTCGGCTCAGGTTTTCGTTCAGGCTTGACTTGCATGTTTGGAGATGTAGCTGCTTCTAGTACACACTACTGGTCCCCGAATACACTTGTGTGTATCTTACCACCTGCTGCTGATGTAGGTACTGTTGTCGTATCCTTCAAAGAGTACCCGCTCGTGATGGATAGTCAAGATGTTATGCTGTTCACTTACTACAATGAAAATGACCGTGCTCTTATGGAACTCGCTCTTCAGGTTGTTGGCCTCAAGATGACGGGTAAAGTAGAGAATGCGAGAGAAATTGCCATGCGTATCGTTCAAGGAGGAGCAAACAACAACGATAGCCAAACTCAAAACAACACAACGACTCACGGTAATCAGCCTCAGCAAACCAATCTAGAACGCCACATCATGCAAGTGCTTGAAGTCATGACTACCTTTCGTGATGTGGACCCAGCTGATGTTTCCATCACCAGCGCCCAAGGCCATACCATGCTTCATTTTGCTGCTATGCTTGGATTTGCACAGCTGTCCGAGATGCTTATTCGTCTTGGCTGTAACACTAATATAACGGATAAAAACGGATATACTGCTTTACACTATGCCGCATGGCATAACCATCAAAATGTGGCTGCTGTCCTATTAGAAAAGGGTTCGGCAGACCCAGAAATATCAAACAGATGGAACAAGAAGCCTCTGCAGCTCACGGATGACCCAACAATTCGTTATATGCTCTGGAACCATACTCCTGCCGATGACGATTACTACTCTTCTGATTCTGAATACGGATATGATTCATCTGATATGCTGAGTGCAGACATTGATACCTCATTTGATGAAGACGATGAGGAAGCCAGTGTCTGGTTAAGTGATGCTGATGTAGCAGAAGATGAAGCAAAGAATGTCAATTGGGAACAATATAGTTATTTATCAGACTCTGATGATTCCTTGGACGAGCAACACGAGCAACCACATCTGGTCACAGCAAGCTATGGCGACGGCCTACGGAACCGCAAGAGACGCATCACTCAGCAACCATTCATTCAGTACTTGAAAGAAATAGAAACAGCATCTCATTCACCTGAAGAGATCATGGACGCAGAGCCGCTTCACGATGTTGATCCGCCTACAGATTATGAAGATGAAAAGATTGTACCCAAAGAGATGAGCTGGATGCAGCGCACACTCTCTCACTTTCAACCAGCGGCGCCCAACGATTTATTACAAAACATCAAAAACAATATCCCTGCCAAGCCTACTGATCTTAATCTCAAGAATATTGCAGATCACATCCTTCAATTCCCTAGTCGACCTGCTTCCATGATGTCTGGCTTGTTTTCAAACAACAAGACGCATCAACAAGAAGAACCAGAACAAACATTGGCTTGGTATATGGCACTAGCCTATGCTATGGGTGCTGGAAGTTTAGTAACAGAAGATGATAAAGAAGATAATCACAGTGTAGCCTCTTCAACGACAAATCAAGAAGAATATGCAGTAGCTGTAAGCAAACGACGAGACAGAAGACTTTACTCTTTCTGGGTGCCAATGCTTTGCCGTAAGTTTCTTTTTTTATATATTTTATAATGAATACTAATTATATGTATATATAGTAATGATAATATGGCTTATATTCCAATTCGTATCCTCTCACCCAGGATTAATGGATACAATTATTGGCATTGCAGGCTTTAGAAGACAGTATCTTACCATTCATTAAATTATCTAGCATACCCTTACGTTCTTTCTTTATCATTCATTACTTATTTACCATTATTGTTATTCCAAAGAAAAAGAAATAATATGTGGAGCATTGTGTACTTTTCATCTATAAATAACCAGATTACTACGGATGTTTGTCTTGTGTTCCTGGGTTCGTCTGTGACTGTGTATTAAAAAGCCACTGGTTTCTAGAAACAAAGGAACGCGCGCGAGTGCGTGCGTGCGGGGAAATTCATAAAAAAAAAAAAAAAACGTTTTAGCAATTTCTTTCAAAACCTTTCCCTTCATTCACAATGTCTTCTCTTGACGCTCACGTTTACAAATATCTCTTATCCAAGGGATACAACGAAGCAGCCGAATCTTTAAAGATGGCCAATTCTTCTGTAAGCTTAACTTTTTTATTTGCATGAAGTCAGAAATTGACAACATTTATTGTTTATATAGGTCACTAAAGAAAAAGCGAAAAAAGATCTTGCTGCGATCTTTGAAGCTTATGAAAACAAGTAAGAAACAGAGCTACACTGTGTGTGCGCGCATATATATATATGTATACTTACACATGTTGTGTAGAGACTCCAGTGACAGCGATTCCTCTAGTTCTAAATCATCCAGTGAAGAAAGTTCCTCTTCAAGTGATTCTTCCGATTCTGAATCTTCTGATGAAGAAGAGGAAAGCTCAAGTTCTGAATCTAGTTCATCCTCTTCTAGCTCTGAATCTAGCTCATCCTCCTCTAGTTCTGAATCTAGTTCATCCTCTTCCAGCTCTGAGAGCGAATCATCCTCTGACGAAGAAGAGGAAAAGAAGGAATCCAGCAGCTCCGATAGCGAATCGTCTTCTGATGAAGATGTTGAAATGAAGGAAGCCGAAAAGGAGTCTAGCTCTGATAGCAGCTCAAGCTCCAGTTCTGAAAGCGAATCTTCTGATGATGAAGAAGAAAAGAAGGATGAATCTAGTTCATCTTCTTCCAGCTCTGAGAGCGATTCTTCTTCTGATAGTGAATCATCTGATGAAGACGAGGAAATGAAGGAAGCCGAAAAGGAATCAAGCTCTTCCAGCTCTGACAGTGATTCGTCTGACGAAGAAAAGGAAGAAGAAAAGAAAGAATCTGAATCGTCTAGTTCCGAAAGCTCTTCTGATAGCTCAAGCTCTGACAGTGACTCATCTGAAAGTGAAGAAGAAGAGAAGAAGGAAGAAAAAAAGGAAGAATCTAGCTCTGATAGCGACTCAAGCAGCTCTGACAGTGACTCATCCGACAGTGAAGAAGAAAAGGAAGAGAAGAAGGAAGAAAAGAAGGAAGAGTCTAGCTCTGATAGCGACTCAAGCAGCTCTGATAGCGATTCTTCTGACAGTGACTCATCCGACAGCGAAGAAGAAGAGAAGAAGGAAGAAAAGAAGGAGGAAAAGAAGGAAGAATCTAGCTCTGATAGCGACTCAAGCAGCTCTGATAGCGATTCTTCTGACAGTGACTCATCTGACAGTGACTCATCTGACAGTGAAGAAGAAAAGGAAGAGAAGAAGGACGAGAAGAAGGGTGAATCAAGTAGCTCTGACAGTGATTCAAGTTCCGACAGTGATGACTCTTCCAGCAGTGATAGCTCAAGCTCAAGCTCTGAAAGTGAATCATCCGATGATGAAGATACAAAGATGGAAGATGTCGAAAAGGAGGTTGAAAACACAAAGATTGAAAAGCGTAAAGCAGATGAGTCACCTGCTGAAGAGCCAGCATCCAAGAAAACCATTGTTACAGCCAACGGTGTAGCTAAACCAAAGGGAAAGAAACAACCTGGAACGCCATTTCAAAGAGTTAAACCTGAAGAAGTAGAATTTGTTGATGAAAGATTAAAGGATAACTCTTATGAGGCTAAGGGAGGATCTGACGTAAATTCATATGGTTGGAAGGCTTCCCAAGATTTGATCAAAGTACGTGGAGACAAGTTTAGAGCAGAAAAGAACAAAAAGAAGAGAGGATCTTACCGTGGAGGACAGATCACGTTCGAAAGCCACAGCATTAAATTCGATTAACTTTTTAATAGAAAAACGTAAATAGTATACATTCTTTTCCAAATATATCGCATCTTTAGAGAAAATTATGTTTTATTCACTTTTTTTTTTGTACTCTGTGAGTTTATTCATTCATTGACAATGCTCCTTGTCTTTCAAGGAGAATCGTATCCAAGTTCTTGAAAGCTTTCTCTAAGCGTGTGGAATTATCCATGACTGTCATTTCAGGGCACTTGTAAATGTAAAGACGCTATAAAAGATGGGTTATATGAGATCAACCTTCTTTCTTTCTTTACCTCTGGATCTGTATCAGATATGATATTGTTCTTATTGTTTATTTTACACATGTCAGCTAGAGTATCAAGCATTCTTCCAACAGTAATTTTCTACAATGAGAAAATAGATCAGATCATGTTATGTCGTTGCATCGCTTTGCTACCTTATCAAAAAAGACGGATAAAGAATCTGCAAACGATTCCTTTGGACACTGTACATAAATGTATAGACGAGAAGCGATTGGAACAGATAAATCTCCCTTTGCTTGAGACTTCATCTTCATGAGTTCCACCATACCACCGTTTTTACTCTTGACGGGCACTGGTTTAATAGTTTGTGCCTTTTCTATCTTAGTCGTCACCTTGAATGTTTTAGCTACTTTTTCCTGTGCTGCCAGTTTTCGTTCGGCTTTTCTCTTTTCATCTGCAAGTAAAGATTCGCAGCTGTGTGCGGACGGATGTCTGTGTCTAATGGATATGTTTGTAACAGCCTTTGAAATGCCAAACGATATGTTACCTTAAACAAAAGTCTTGTCTGCAACCATCACATCTTACAGGACCAATGCGTGGATCTATATTATAACAGCCTTGAACTGTGCATTTCCGATCAAAGTCTACCTTCGAATTGGGTTCCTGATAGAGATGGATTTTGCAGTCTGACTCCAAGTGCTCTTTAAGCTGAAATAAATAAAAGGGGGTCTAGTCTTTAGGAATAAAGGGAGACTTGAGTTTACTTACAGTCTGCTCGGGACTTAACTTTGGCAAGCTGGGTGGGTTGATTAGATTTAAGCATTTATGACACTGTATGAGTTGCTTGTCCACAAGATTCCACTGTGAGCAATCATGATCCAATGGCAGTCTATGTTTTTCACTTTACATATAAACCAAGCAAGTTACTACTTTATTGCTGTCATACAAAAAGTATTCTTTCAACCATACCAAAACACATGTTTACATAATGGACATACTATGGGTAAAAAGTCTAACGAGTTGCAATGAGAAAGGTTGCAATGTTGACCAATATTAGGTAATTCCATTTTAAGAGAAAAAAGGAAAAAGAGAGAGAGAGAGAGAGAGAAAGGGAGAGAGAGATCTACTAATTTTTTTATTATACACACACAGATGATCTTAGGCAACAGTGACTGATTCTGCCTTGTTTGCTGCTTTTTCTGCAATCTTTGCTTGTACTTTTTGTTGGCGAAGTATTTTTGCCTTTAATTCAAGTGCTTTTTCACTAAACAAGTTCTTGTCCCTTGTCTCTAATAAATATTTGTCTAATCCGCCCTTTTTGTCAATAGTACGCAAGACGGATGTTGTTACTTTGAGTTCAATAAACTTTGAGAGTGTCTCTGAATACAAGTTTTTGTTTTGAACGTTGGGTAACCAGTTGCGTCTTGTCTTTTTCTTTGAGAAAGGATTCTACATTCGAGTGACAATTAAACATTGAACATGATAAATGATTAATCAATCATTACATTGTTACCAAACTGAATATGCTTTCCTCCAAATAAACCACGTTGAGCACGCTTAAAAGTGGCTCTAGCAAGAGCATAGGCTGGTTCTGCAGACAACATTTTTTCTTGTAAAAAATATAAAAAAAATAAAGAAGGGGTAAGTTGCCTATCAGTCACACAGACACACACAGGCAAAGACACACATACATACACCCTTTTCAAAAGTGACTTGCTTTATGACGGACTTTACCCTTTTCGTTTATTTTACAAAATATGATAGATACACCAGAGTTTATATGTAGTCATCGAAGAATTGAGGTATGTTTAATGTTAAGCCGAAATAGATAACTGTATATGTTAATCAACGCAAAAGCATAGAATGGAGAAGTACTCTACCAAGTAAAATGGGTTGGATATGATTGTGAAGATACAACTTGGGAACCAGAGGATGTTGTTCAAGAGTAAATTAGAAAAGCAGTTTTACAATCAGTCATTCTAATCAGCGTTTTAGAGAATGGCCAGAACTACTACAGGCTTATTTAGATGATATAAAGAGAAATGCACCCAGCAAAATGTATGATTTCAAGTCTTCACAGCAAGAGCAGAGCGACGCGCTTTTTGAATATTTAGAATCAATAGAGGATTGGGAAGGAGCTGTTGATGAGATTGTATATATGGAAAAGTGTAAAGTGCCTGGTTATTTGGTCTATGTGAAATGGTAAGTTCATAATGCGACGGGTAACTATAAGATAATATAATAATAAATAGGAAAGATGGCACCCGTTCAGTACATCATTCTAGTCAAGTTAATGAAAGGTGTCCACAGAAAATGATTGACTTTTACGAGAAGCATCTCGTAAAGGCACCACTTTCAAAGCAATGATAATAAAATATAATAATTACACAATCCTTCTTTTTTTTTTTTTTTTTTTTGTATAAAAGTATCGTTGACGAATACCAATGTATTACTCTCTGTTGATAAACTGGGTATATTTAGACTGTTTATTCTTATGCGTGCTTTAGTAAACGAGTGTAACCATGAACCTGTTGCTAAGCATGTCGACAAGGCAACCGACATGGATGCACTCAGAACATATGCTGACTAAAGTTTTCAAACATTTGTTTGGAAAAGACAAGTATACTGACTTTAAGGACTCTGACAACATCTTTTAGAAAGCGTCCAAGGTTGGTTTTAGAAAAGGGTGCATGTAAAACATATTTTATTTGTTTATTTTCTGGAATGGTTACTATAGAATAACACAATGAGTCTTTTTTAAATATAGAATGGAGTCTTTATAGTCGTATTACTACTACTACTGCTGCTACTATTACTATTGCCATTGTTTATATTGTTATTATTAATATTATTAACAGTAGTCGTCATGTTTAAGACCTCATGGCTTTTTGTGTCATATGGTATAGCTTCATCATCTTCCATAAAGAATTGAACTTCGTCATCTTGTTGAGGAGGTAAAGGATCATCTTGCTGTTGAGGATGATGTAAATAATTGTTGCTTTCGTGGTTACTGTTTCCACCTGGAATGTTTATTGCCTGTGTTGTAGGTGTGTTTAATAGTCTATCGTCGTGATCTAATGATTCGTTTTGTTTTGTCAAGAAAGGTACTTTCCATATCTGTTGATTGTCTGATAGCCAATCATTATTAGCTCCTGTTGGACTCATAGAGTAATAGCGTTGTTGTTCCTGTTCTTGTTGTCTTAATTTTCTAGCCTGCAGCTCAGTGGGTGTGAATAAGTCATTGAGAGAAGAAGGAAGCATAGCATCATTCAAGTCAAGTCCTCCATCATTATCCAATGTGTTGTTCAAGTAGTTATTATTGGATGAGTTTGGATGACGATAATTTTGATTTGTTTCAGGTATGCTTGAACTAAAGTTACTATATCCGTTGTTTCTTGGATGCAAATAAGTACGACTGCTGCTGCTACTCGTACTGCCAAATAAGAGATGATCGGATGATTCACGCGGAGAAGAGCGTAAGCCAATGAAATCGGCTGAGATCATATTTGTGCGTGGGCTTTGGTTGCGCCATAATGAAGAAGATTGATCGTTGAACTGTTGATGAAACAAGGATACGGCAGGAGCAGAGGAAGCAAAGGGGTCACTGCTATTTAAAAATGACGGTCCTAGACTGTTGCTCATCGTACGTCTTCCCAAAAAGGATAGGTTGGGTGGAGTATTGGCAGTGAGAGTATTTGTTTTAATACCAATCGTACCAGCACTGGTACCATAAGGAGACATTGTATGTAATAATGCACACTTTGTACCAAATTTGCAATTTCCTTTAATAAAGTATTTACAAACTGCACTTTCTGATGAAAGATCTGAGTTATGGGAAAATGTACAATTTGCTCCTGCTGTGCATGTTCCTTGTTTAAAAAACTTACAAGGTACATGTGATAAGTTGGACTCTATATATTAAAATTGAGTTATATATTGACAGCATAGGTTTATATTATTTACGCTTATTGTTATTATTATTACTATTATTATTATTATTATTGTTGAGACCGCTGCTGACTGTCTTTTGTGGGGAAGAAGCATAGAGGTTGTCTGAAATAGTGTTATTGTTATTTGATGTTGCACTGGTAGCAGGAATAGATTGTGTACGCGACCTCTTGAATTGAAATGATTGAGAGGGTGAACTTTTCGAGAGTAAGCCAAGACTATAATCAGGTGAGAGTAACAAATTAGGATCTGACATGGATGTGTATTAATAAGGTAAAGAGAAGAAAGGGGGAAGAAGAAAAAAAAAAGAGAGAAAAAGAGTAATATTGTCTATAAATAAATAAGGGGACAAATAAATAATCAAAATGATTGGCTATGAATTAAAAAGTCATGCGTTACCCAAGATGAAGCACATACATACTTACACACACATATATACACACACACACAATACAAAGTGTATCAGTTACAGCTTATTAATCATCTCTCTCTCTCTACATCACATAATCACTAAAATATTTTATCATTACTATGCATAATTGATATTATAGAAAAAAAAAAAAAAAAGACTTTGACGATGATTCTCTCTTTCTTTTTTTTGTTTGCTTATTTAATAACAGTAAAAGAGGAAATATGTCCAAATATATATGGCTATATCATATGTTTTATATCTAGTCATTGTTATATTTGACAAGACAATGGATTCCAGTTGAGTGGGAAAAAAATAAAAGAAAAGAGAGAGAGAGAGAGAGATGATCTTATTTAAAATCAGACTTTAATTTATAGGAACGGGCATACCCTCAGTTCACTTTTGGGATAAAGTAGCATTTTCTAGTTGTACCTCAAAAGGCTCTTGACAACAATAAAGAGTAACATATAATTGTCCATGAGAAAATACAAGTGACAGACAATATAAGTAAAGGGTTGATCCTTATGTATGTGTACATTACTGATTGCCCATCCCACACAGTCTGTTGGGGATTATCTCAAATTTAACACCTGTTAATCCCACAAAAGAGGAACGTGGAGAATATTGTTCATGTCGATCTGCTTAAAAGGCTCATAATGATTATACATATATAAAAATACTAGTCGTATAAACCAATTGTATACTTTACAAAGAGGAGTTTGTTATTCAAACAAATACATATGTATGACCAAAGCACAATAATTTTTGATTTGAAAGCAATATCACTGAGCAAATATCACCATTTACAGTCCCCCTTTAATTTCGCTCACTGACTAATTTTAACAAGTGCTATTGACCTTTGTACCGAGTTCTTGTTGAAATAAGTTGATTATTAACAACCATGTCTCTTTTTATTATGCTTCCTATTGTCATTTACATATCCAACAGGGATCCAAGACAGCAATATATCTCAGGGGAAACAACCATCATGCCTTTTATTTCGGGATATCAAAATTTTATCACGCCACAACACATACGATTTACAGTGCTCATAAATAGACAACACTATTCTACGCTGATCTTATCCTTTTTCTCTTATATTACATAACCATGGTCTCTCCTGTTTCATCAAAATATGCCATTTATCAAAGTGATAGTGAAGTGGTAATGCATGTTGCAATATCAAGAGCTACCGAAATCTGACTCCCCTTTATTTATAGCGAGCCAAAGGTATTATTAAAGAGAATGCACCAATGCGTTTAAGGATGGAAACCTTTGTAAAGCATCTTCAAAAGACTATCTGCGAAGGAATAGAAGAGGTTGATGGTAAGGGCAAATTCACTCGCTCCGTTTGGGAACGTCCAGAGTTTGGCGGTGAAGGCATCACCTGCGTTCTGTCCGATGGTGCTGTCATGGAAAAGGCAGGTGTTGCCGTATCTGTGATCTACTCTGAACTGACTCCAGAAGCCATTCGGCAAATGCGTGAGGACCGTGGTAAGGATATTGATGCTGACGGTATCGTCCCTTTCTTCGTCACTGGTATTTCACTTGTCATGCACGCAAAGAACCCAAATGCGCCTACGGTCCATTTGAACTATAGATACTTTGAAGTCATGAATCCCGATGGTACTCCAAAGCTTTGGTGGTTTGGTGGTGGTGCTGATCTGACTCCTGTTTATCTCTATGAAGAAGATGCTGTTCACTTTCACAAAGTCTACAAGGAAGGTTGTGATAAGTTTGATAAAGACTATTACCCTCAGATGAAAGCGGCGTGCGACAAATACTTTTTAAATGTGCATCGAGGAGAGGCACGAGGTATCGGTGGTGTCTTCTTTGATGACTTCAACTCCAAGCCAGCAGAAGAGATATTTGCGTTTGTAAAAGAACTTGGTTACAGATTTTTACCATCCTATGTGCCCATCTTGGAAAAGCGAAAGAATATGCCGTTTGATGATGAAATGGTGCGCTGGCAACAGATACGTCGTGGTCGATATGTCGAATTCAATTTACTTTGGGACAGAGGTACCAAATTTGGCTTGTCTTCCCCTTGTTCTCGTGTTGAATCTATCTTGATGACACTTCCACTCACCGCTCGTTGGGAATACATGCATGAACCAGAACCTAATTCAAGAGAAGCTGAGCTTGTCAGTGTGTTGAAGCATCCAAAAGATTGGATTGCTCACTAGTTTTTATTGTATGTAAAGTCGATTGTTTTATTTTAATGTGTTTTTTTTTTGTACAGAATAAAGAAGAGAAAAAAATAAATAAATACACTCTATGTGAATTACAAGTTCTGTTTTTACTCTATCATTTGTGCTGAGATCCTTCCTTCATTTACACTACATATTCGCACCTTTGCAATCTCTCCTATTTGTACATTTCTTTTTAGTTTGTCAATACGAACAGGAATTCCCAAATCCAATAAGGTGGCATCTGCTACTTCTATCGCACCTCCAAGTTCATTCAGGGCGACACGGTTGTCAGCTGCTATAATGCAGTCCCATTCCATTGTGTTTAAAAATCCGTCGACATTCATTCGCTGAAGCAATTGCATTATCCAGAAGCGTTGAGACTGCTGTTGAAGACCAGAGAGCTGTTTTGTACGTGCTTCTAGTGCAGGTAGAAGCTTATCCAAATAATCCTTGCTAAACGGTTCTTTTTCCTTCAGCAGGTTTGCCTTTAGTTGCCAATGGATGATAAGATCACCATAGCGTCGTAAAGGAGAGGTAGCCTTTGTATACCCGTCCATGATGCCCATGATCACATGAGGTTGGTCAGGTGTCGTGCCAAATGTAGCAGGAGGAAGTGCGGCTCTAACCTTTATCATGTCTTGATATCTTACAAAACCTGTTATTGGATCCCGAGCTGCATATAGTTCTTCTCTTTTGCGAAGGTCTTCAGGTGATGAATCAGGTTTCCACTGTTGTCCACGATAAATAATATTGACTCCATTATCCCTGGCAAATTTGCTGGCAATACGTCCTCCGATGATCATCGTTTCTGCTACCATTAGGCGTGCAGGAGAGAAAAGTGATTTATCCAGGCTGACTTGTATTGGTGGTAAATGTGAAGCGTATTCAGGCTTTGAGAATCGGAGCGGTGGCAGGCTTAGATTGTCCAAAATTCGCACGATAGGTGATGGTGAGGCAAAGGCAATAGCTCCACTGCGAGTACGAGCTGCGGTATGCTTATCGGCAAGGTCAAGGATGCCAAGGATATCGTGTTCATAACGTGGTGAAAATGTTGAATGCTGTTGAGTATCATTCTGGGTAAATGTAGCACTGGAAGGATGTGAGAATGTCTTTGAGAGGTTGATAAGAGGGTCTTTCTTTATTTCCACTTTTCCTTCCAGGAACTTGTCTAAATCATCATAGTATATCTTTCTCACATTTCTCACCAAGCTTGGTCTCACTTTGTAATCCAAAAGGTTGCCTTGATTATCAATTTTGGCGCTAAATGTGAAGGCATATTGCGAACCATGTTTGTTCTTTTGAGCTGTTGAACCCAAACTGAACTTTTTACCAGATAAAGTGTCAGACAGCATAGGAAAATGGCATTCAGGTAAATAAACTGTCTGCACTTTCTGCTGCATGTCTTGTGCTAGTTCATGGGTAGGAGGAATGTATGTCGTAGGGTCGGCAATGTGCACATGAAGCCAGGCGTTGTCACCAGGGATCCTTTCAATAGAGACACCATCATCAATTTCTTTGGCAGATGGATCATCAATTGTATACACGGGCAAATCACCAAAATCATGTCGGATTGACTCACAGGCGTCATGAGAATAGAGACCTCTATAGTCTCCAGCCAAGAATGCTTTGGTATATTCTTCCATTTTCCTATTATTTTCTTTTGCTCTTTCTGACCAATATGATTCGCCGATTTGTTCTGTTTCTTGTACTAAAAGTGTGTTTGACCATGGCTTATACATGCCCATTTCTTTCAGAAAACGAACAGCCAAAGATCTATCCACAAACAGGTTATCATAATACTTCAAACCTTTCAGGATCGCTGGTACAAAGATTTCATAAGGTGACTCGATCACTACTCGTGGAGAACGGATCCAGTTGGCAATAAAGTTTATGAATTTCTTATCGGATGCTGTCAGCTGATTGGCATACATTGGCACCATATCAATACTTGATCGCGACAGAGTTCCCAGGACGGGGTCGGCGTGTGTCTTGTAAAATTCCAAGATCTTTCTTGCCCGTTCAAGAAAGTCTGTGTACGTCTTATCATTGCTTCGAATCGCTGTAATAATTTTTGAGATCTCAGTTGCCTCAGCTTTAGATCGAACCTTCCACTCTTCCGATCCCAGTACGTTATTTGTAGGCGTAAAGTGAACGTTATCAGCTGCTAGGTAGGAAAAGGTAACATGACGTTGTAATGAGGTGATGTCGGTTGTTTGGAAGGCATAAGCAGTTAGATCGTTTAGTGATACTATGTTGGAGGACGATTGACTGAACTGAGTATATAAACGCTCTAGTCTTGGAAAGGCGATCGCCTTGTTAGCTCTCACCAGAGACTGATAGCGAGTAATGGCTCGTTGATATTCTACAGGAATGGTTTGAAGAATGCCTTCTGAATTAATTTCCGGACTTAAGCCTTGAGGACAGATCTTGGTCACTTCAGGTAGTTTATGAAATGAAGGAATGACAAATGCGACATGATCACTTCTTGATGTATAGATCCTGCCATTTCTCAGCAATACCGTCAACATTTGCAGCCTGCCACTCATCTTTCTTTGACCCACAACCATGCCACTTCGTTGTCCTGCCCTATTTCATGTTAATCAACCAAGCCATATACTTATTATATTATGTGTATACCTAAATACTTCGACATAATCACCAATATTAATAGTAGGCAGTTGTAAGATCTCTAGCGCAGTTGACTCAGAACCGAGTTTAATTTCGACCGAGTCCTCCTGTAGTTGAACGATGGAAGGAATAATTCTTTCCGCATGCTTTTGTCGAATGACCAATTGTGGAACTTGGCGAAACTTGGCAGAGTGTCGGATAGCTTGGCGAGCTATCAGTCTTAGCATAACAAATAAACACTGAAAAATAAAGAAATAAAAAAAAGTCACTTCGCCAACCCTCGCCTAATCCTGTGTGCCTGCATGTTTCGAGCTCCTATAATGTTTACTTTCCCTCTCTTTTGATTTCATTTTTCTTGATAAACAATATGAAACACAAAGGGATGTTATAATTGTTTATTGAAAATATCCGTTGTTTTTCTCAACATGAAATAGGACAAGTCGCTTGATGTACTCAAGTCCCAGCACTATGAGTAGTCTCATTCACTTGTGCCAAAGAAGAATATCCGCACGCCAAGGAAAGCACTTATAAGCGACTTTGTTTTAAGAAAAATTATTTTTTTCTCGAGTAAACAAAGCAAAAGTACAATATTTAATGTGACTACAATAGTTTTATTGTTCATACATGAAGGCAGTAAAGAGGATGGTATCTTTTAAGCATTAAAGAAGAGATTGGCCTTGGGTGGTAACTTCACCATCAGCTTCGATGCTGTCAATATGAGGACTTCTCAAAGACAAAGCGCTTACACTTTCATCAGGGACTTCAACGGAGAAGCCCTTGATAGCACTGTTATATCTGTGGACAATCTTGGCACCAGAAGCTTCGGCAGCCTTGATTTGTTGTTCGATGATATCATCAGGAGTATCATTTTTGAAGGTTACGATAAAAGTAGAAGCTAAAGGCAATAAATATTTATATAAATACGCGTTAATGTGTCTATATGTTATTTCTTACAGCTCATATTGAATATATATTTATGCGTGTAAATAAAGAAGAAAAGGGAGAAGAGAGCAAATGTTACTTTTTATACTCGTAGCGTTGTTTTGATTCTTTTTAAGCCAGATGATCACATGAAGTCATTGACCAATTAAATCGACTATTTATTTAACAAGTGCGTAATCATGTTATGCATACAGTAGTCTCACTGCCAGTTTGAGGATTCTCAGTCGATAAACAATCTCTTGAGAATTGCTTTTTCAGGTCTAAATGTTTATCTTTATGACACTTCAGCTTGAACAATGCATATTACTAATCTTTTATTGAACTTTTGCTGCATAAAATGAATAAAACATTACGTATGAACTTTGGAAATGATGGATAGTATAGGCTATTTCATTGACCTTTAAGATGAGGACATAGATGTTTTATATTATCAAAAAGACAGGTCAATACTTTTGGAACTCTTTTGTTCGGTAATATAATAAGGATATTTATAGTCGTTGGTTTGAAAATCTATTGCATAATTTGTACCTACATGCTTGATGAATTTACTTATGGTAATACTAGGGCACTGCAAAATGGCACTGCAAAATCCAAAAAAGGTACTCCTCCAAACTGCAGAACAAAAGTTTCCCAAGGTTATTTGTGGTTTAATTCAGAAACTACTCAAAGCTTCTATACGAGAGGATTTGAAGGATCACGGCGTATACCCTGACCTTCCCCTAATGCCTGCGTCTAGACTTGTTCGCAGTAAAGTTATTATTTTTTCATGGGTTAACAGGGTTTCGGAGCGCGTCTATCTTTTACTATTACCACTTTTGAAAACGGCGTTCTTTTGATTTTGCACAACTTGCTTCATTTCTTTATACAAGGCTGCTACATTATAGCAAATAGATCATATAGAAACTACTACAAAATAGTATTTATCTAGTCTTTACTAGCAAAAAGTCAAAGGAAAAAAAAAAGAGGATTTGGCAGAGTAATACAAATAATGTGTGAGACCTAGACTAAGAAATAAGCCCAAGGACGTGTGATATAAACAAAGAATGCATGAAATTTATTGCCTTTTAGTCTTTTTACATAGTAAAAATAGAGGTGAATAACTTCATTAACATATAAATACAAGTGATAATCTGAATGAATATAAAAAAGACAGGCAAAGAGTCATGAAACACGTTAGAAATAAACAAAAGTGTGAGTGTAAACCTTATTTTCTTGAGAGGAGTAAAACTTTATTTATTGAAAACAATAACTTCACACAACTAAGAAAAGAGTATAAAAAGAGAGAAATTTGCCTCTATTCCTTTTCCTCTCTCTTTCTTTTCTCTTTATACTTTTTTTTTGATAGCTCCTTTGATAGCTCTCTTTGGTCAAGGTAAGTTTTCATAAACTTACTCAGCAGGGCGATGATTGTGTGTTTAAGGATTTCTATGATGCTCAATACCTGCCCTGGACTGACAACGGTCGCTCGTTTCATCCCTCAACTGGAGGCTTTCAGGCAGCCAAAAGGAGAATTATAGGACATTCGATTGGAATCTTTACAGGGGGCTAGTAGTTAGCTGGGAGCTAGTTATCTGAGATCACAACTGTGGCAGATTGTTGATGATGCTTCTTGCTGTCTGGCTGGCACAAAGGGGTACATAAGCTAGTTGACAATTGACAAGACTCATCCAAGACATACCCCAGCGGTGCATCTGCTACTACAGGCCTTTGCAGGCTGCTCTGGTATTTGATGGTCTGATAGTTTTTATGGGTGCTTGGTCCCTTGTTCTGATGGTCAATGGCTGGCCTAAAAAATGTTGTCACAGCAGCAATCGGAACCTTTAAAAGTCTTTTGGGCATCGTTGCTAACCCTTTTATTCTTCTCTTTTAGGTTTTCTTTGATCAAAGGTTCTACTTGCAATGTAAATTCAATTTTCTTACTTTTTAAAAGCAAAATAGACAATATATCATGAGTAAAGTATAAATATATGCAATGTATTACTATAACCTATATGATTGCCTGATATAAAGCCCTAAAGAGTGATAGAGCATAGACAAAGCTATGGTTAAAAAGCATATTCTATGCTATGACACTTTGGTTTGTAGCGTTCATGTAAAAAACGAACGCATTTTCACTTGAGCAGCCTTTAGTTTCCTTTCAAACGAACATTTTGCAGTTTGAGAGGAAGTGATACCTTTCTTGGATTTTGCAGTGCCCTTTTGCATCGCCTCTAATATTACCCTTATTATATTAACAAAACAAGTGGTGACAAACTAGTCGTTTTTTGGAGTTACTAGTACAGCTCATTTTTTATGTTTAGACCCTATCCTATTCCTCTTTTATGCTTATAAAGTGAGTAAAGATGCTTCTTTTGTCTGTGAGTGTGTATGCATGTGAGTGAGTTTGTAGACTGGATAAAGTCACAAAAGTTTATTTATCTGCAGAAAGTAAACATTCTCTTTTTTTTTTTCAATTCATTAACAATCTACATCATGTCAACAAAGAGAAGACAAAGCTCATATAGCGCAGAAGAACCTTTTGAATTTGTTGATTACACGTCAGTGTCTAATTTCGAACGACTTGTTACTCATATTGAGGAAACGTTATATTCTTGGGGCATAAAGGACGGCTCCTTTGGCATATTCTCTGATGAACAAATATCAGCGGCTAAAGCAGCGCTTAGTAACCCTACAGCAGAGGAATATACCAGAAAGGAAGTACTGTCAGTAGATGAAGATACGTTTTATTTCACTTACCATTGCCAACCAACCGTTGTAGAGAGTAACAATGCGCCTCCGTTAGCAGCTGATCACTTTTATCAGTTTCAGTATAACCAATACCATCCACTCCATCGATGGACAGGGCAGAGTAGACTTTTGATATTAAAATTAGCAAATGATTCGATCAAGAAAAAGATACTATTAGGCACAAGATCATCCATAGAAAACCATCAAGCAAAGCAGCTTATCTCTGCGTGTGCCATCGCCTTTCAGAACACAGGCTGTTCCATCCCTGTGTTTACGCCCGTAGGACAAGAGAGGCACAAGATGTTTCTTGGATATATGCTTACAACATCCAACATGGATCACCCTTTGAACGAAACAGAGACACGGTTTAATATGACAATCATCTCGCCTCCTAGCACTTTATCATGCTTGGATGAACTGAAATATTTATTTATGCAAAAGCAAAGTGCTCTACGTGAAACTTATGGTAAGCATGACGTCTTTTTAATTGACGCGCGTTTGACTGATATATCGCTCAAAAGGCAAAGTTGACTATGATGATAAAGATGTTTGGACAACCGCTGTCTATACTTATGACTTGAAGAATTGGTTTGAAAATAACTGGAAGCAATGGCCAGAGACGCCAGATACAGCATCCGAACGTCCATCAATAAGCCGAGACTTAAGCGATGATTTTGGACAAACAAGTCAGAAACCACTAGATGAAACTGAGAACATGCTCCCCTTTGGATCCTATAATGATCCTCTACGCTCTTTAACCCTAAGTGCGCTATTTCCATTTTGGCAAGATGGACTTTATGATGACGCCCAATCGACAAATATGGATGCCCTCACAGCTAAACAGTGGGTTTTATCACGAGAGTTTGCTCCAGCAAATCAACAGAGAGCAGATCTATCAAACAGCATAGAGCAAATTATTGGCTCTTGGATAAAGGATCCATGCAACAGCGAGTACCTTGCACCGTATGATGAAGACAACGATGAGTCTGTCAATGACCGTGCCATGTTACTTCGCAACCTCTTTCTAGCCAACAATTCACGCAGCACTAGCAGTAGCACCTCCGGTAGTATGGCAGATAGTACAGGAGGAACACGATCAGGAGATGAGCAAGTGACAGTAGTAAAGTCGGATCAAATAGAGGAAGTCTTGAATAATTTATTTAGTAGAAATAAAGTGCCATTGTATAATAATAAAGCAGGAAAGGAGGATCAAAAAGAAATGTTGGATACAAAGAAGCTGGTGTTAAAATTCAGAGCAAGCTCTTCTGTACCTTACGGATCTTTCCTTTGGAACTTACTCTTATTCACAATTAAAGCATTGGCAAATGGCAACACGAATCCAAATAGTCGACGACAGCACTTTGCAGATTTCATGGGGTTTTTCAGAATTGTCTGGACAGAGGTGTTGCGTAAAATACGCTGGCATTGGGAGAATCTTGAACCCATACCAGACGTAAGTCCTTATTTATACGATGATGATAATGACGAGGATCATAACTGTAACGACCCCAAGAAAAAGAAAATACTTGGCATTGACCTTCGCTTTAACATTGTAAGTCCATTCACATATCATTCATTTTGCTTATCATTGTCTAGTTGCATCAAAAACTATCCATGGTTAATTGTTGCATATATCGCCAACGTCAAAACAATTCATCTCAGAGCGGGAAAGGAGCATCTAGCAAAGAACAGACAATACTGGATAATAAAAGCCGCTCCAACTTGAACAATGAACGACCTGGCCAATCAAAGGTAACCCCCAAATCAGCCCTTGAACGTAAAAAGAAGCCAATATGTATTCAATATTAGAAACAGACCAGATCACCTGTTATAGATGATTCAGACTCTACAGAGGAGTTTTTTGATACGGTAGAAGATGTGGAAGGATCGATCAATATAGTCCAGCGGCCAGTAGATGAAGAACTTGAGGAGCCTGGAAGTGCACATCCTTTATCAGAATCATACGTACGGCTTCCATTTGTAGCCATATTTAACAATGAAGAAGCGGAAGCAGCTGCTATAAAAGATCCCAATAGAGCAGAAGGACAGTTGTGCGAACATACTGAAGGTTTGAAATTATTAAAAACAGGGGAGCCACTTCAAGTGCCTGTGACCCAGGATCCGGGATTTATGACAGAGGATATGGTCAAAGAACAAGCTGAAGCATTTGAGAATATGGGCTCATCGGACCGTGCGACTTTAAAGCGAGCTCAGCTTCAGTCGCGACAATTGTATTCGGATATGCAAGCTTTTAAGGCAGCCAATCCCCATGCTTGTCTAGAAGATTTCGTTAGATGGCATTCTCCTCGTGATTGGATAGTTCCTGAGGGATCAAAGAACGAAGAAGGTCATCTTAGTAAAAGAATGTCTGAGCCAAACAATATTTGGCAAGAGCTATGGAATTGTTCTCACAGAATCCCTTGTTCTCGACAGAGTCCGCTCTTCAACATATACACTGAGGCTGAAAAGGCATTATTCTTTTTAGAGACAACATCTGTTCATGAACTGTTTTCAACGTAAGTCATACTTTATCTGTGTATATATAAAACTAATAGACTCATTTCTATAGGATGTTGCCTACTTTAGTCTTAATTGCATATGATACACTAGTCAATCATCCTGTGGTTAAGCATAGCCGTCTAGTGACTGATGAGCTGCTAGAGCTTAGAGATGTATTGATCCACTTTCCTTGGGATGATCTTCGGTAAGCTTATATATATATCTTAAGGCACAGTGACACCATCTCATATGATTTAGCTTTGGAAAAAAGACGATAGAAAGTATAACATTTCAAATACGTCAAGTAGAATCAATGATGTGTAATGCGATATCCTTATTACGAAAGGTTTTTGATAAAGAGAGAGAGAGTATTTAAAGAATTTTTTAACCCCTCAAATGACAGTTACCCCGTCAATATGATTTAGTAGATAGATTATTATTATCAGAGCAGACAATAGTTCAAGAAGGTCAAGAACGATCAGCTGTCTTTCAACTATTCAAGAATGATGGTAATAAAAAAGACATTGCTAAAAATAAGAGTTAACATGATCAATAGATGGTATTATATCCAAGCCTTCTTCTAGAGAATATGTGCTGTATAGCAGCTGTAATGGTTTGATAGGCTCAGATAGATACTTGCCAATGAGGCAATATGCCTTAGTGAAGGACAATGAAGTCCGTATTGTTGATTTACACACAGTAGATGCTATTTACTCCTAATATACAGTCACTTCAGAAAGTAAAGTCGCTGATTTTGAGTTTAATGTCGTGCAAAAAAATTATGCGTCCAACAATGATATCGATTGATCCAAAAATAAAGTCGTGCTCACGTATCATGAACTCCGTTTATTTTCTTCTTCCTATTTATAATTTATTTTACAGATATTGAAGATGAGTATGCAATTTTTTTATAAAGATGGACAAGGACACGTTGTTGATAAGAATGGAATTGAACCGATGGATGTTGCTGTTGTTGATGAGGAGCTATTAGCTATTGAAACAATAAGTTCTCGTACTCAGTTCCTAATGAATAAACCTTCGGAAAGGCCTAACCCTGTAATGCATCCAGTTATGGATAAGAGGAATAGTGAAGATATTGATATGAAACTATGCAACAAGCGACGCTATACGGTTTACTCTGATGAAGGCAAGACAAGATTTTTTCATTTATTTTTCAGTAAATGCTTGAAAGCTTCTGCTGCTGCAAGGCAATTAGGTATTCATATCCGAGCAGCACAGAGATGGGTCAAACGTTATTACGAAGGCCCTGAAAGCATCTTTGAGAAGAAAAATAAGTCAGGTCGGCGTCGTATTTATGGGGAAGAGCATAAACAGTTTCTTTTAAATTATATTGATAAGAACCCTTCTGTCGTTGTCAATGAAGTGGTGAAAAGTTTGAAACAAAACTTTGAAGGTCTCAACGTTTCTCGTAGTACTGTTTACAACTTTATGACAACTCAGTGCAATCTGTCAATTAAGCAAGCACAACTTCATCCTGTGGAAAGGAACAGTGAGGAAAAGATTCAGCAAAGATACGACTAGGTCCAAAAGTGTCAGCAAACTGACATGGATTTCACAACAAATTGTGTTTTTCTTGATGAATTCAGCCTTTCACATTAATTTGAAACGGGGTATGGCTTGGTCAAAAAAAAGGCATTCCTACAATAGTTACAGTACCTACAATGAAAGCAAACGCAATATCGATTTTAGGTGCAATATCTGCAAATGGCTTAATTAATGTTAGATTGAGAGTTCCAAAGCGTATCAAAAAGAGAAAGCTTGGATGTGCGACTGATGGTTATAGCACAGGGACAGTGACAGGCCATTATCTAAACTTTGTAAAGGCTACTCTCAACGAAATGGGCAAGTATCCCGAAATGAAGGGACACTACCTTGTCATGGATAATGCTCCTATTCACAACTCAACAGACATTGGTAGGTATATCAATTCACGAGGATATAGATTCGTATATCTTCCTTCATATTCTCCTGAACTGAATCCAATTGAGCAGTTCTGGTCAGTTGTCAAAAGTAAAGTTAAGCGAAATAAGAATCGCTAATGACTAGGATTAGTGAAACGTGCGATAGCTTGTATTTGAGTGATTTCAAACGCTTTGTTTCTCATTCTGTCAAATGCTTTGATAAATGTTTAAACAAGGAGAGATTGTGAAGAATTTTTTTTTGTGCAGGCTGTTTTTTTTGTGTACGCTAACTTTTTTCTTTGATGAACACTACATGCACCAGAAAATGCACCAGAAAATCGATTAATGCTACGGACGTTTCCTTGGGGCGCTACCTACGTTGTCACAATACAACGTCATATTACCAAAGCCTCTGCCTAATCTAAGGCTTGTCCAGTTCACTCTCTGACATAAAATGTGAATTACACGTGTTCTTGCATCTTTGTTGATCAACTGACAACATAAAATTAGAATAAATAAATAGCAACATTTCTTTTTTTTATAACTTCATAAACTCATATTTAGCTTGACGCTACACATTGAATAGTTGTGTTGGACTACATTATAAGTAATAGGTAGAGGTAGTGCCTGTAGTGTTTCTCTTTCAACATTATTGCAACACATAGAAATATTCAACGACAAAAGTGTCACGTCTTTTGGAAACTGGTGTTCATCAAAGAAAGTTGACTTTTTGATGTGCAAGCCCAAAAGGAAACGTTATGCCAATAATTCAATGATCTCTGTTCGGTCGCTATACATTTCAAAGGAAGAATATTTTGGTAAGACGGGATTCTCGACGTGCTCCCTATCGCACTACCAAACTGACCACAAAATACGTTATTATCATGCTTAATTCTCATCTATTCATACAATAATCCTGTTTTAATATAAAATGTTTGTAATAATGAGCTTTCGTTCTTCTTGTTCTTGATAAAGAAGTTACTCAGGGAATCATTGACGTAAATCTATTTCTTCTTTCAAGAAAGAGTAGAGCAGCTACAGCTTCTTCGGTATCAAACTCTTGATTATCATTGGCTTCAATGGCAACTTGATATCTAATTCCTTCCTTGAGGTGGACTTTTTTTTTTTTTCTTGCATCCATTTTATTTAACCAATTATCTTCTTTTTCTTCTTTTTTTCTTCTTAGTCAATCTCAATGTGGAGAAAAAGAGACAGTGTGCTGGTTGATTTATACAAGGCTCATTCACAAGAAGAGCCACCTTTACATAGCAATCGCTGTTCTGGCAGTTGCTACAATCCTTCTTATTTGCCTCAACCACCACCTTTAACAAAGACTACAAAAAATCCTCGGTCAATATACCCAGGAAGTGATTTTGATGTATTTGGAAAAGATAAATCACCACAAACATTTACAGAAATATACTCTATTGAACCTTTCATTTCAAAACAACTAACAAGTTGTCCTCAAAAAGAAGAAATAGTGATAGCGCATGGTTTTAAAAGAGGACAACTAGAGGCACTTTTAGATAGCACAGCCATTATTAAAAAACGAAAAGTGAACGCAGACATGATGACTCATAACACCCAGAGTGTGTTCTTCAAGTCAACAGCAGCATACAACACACCGTCAAACATTTTTATGACACATAATAATGAACACTGGGAGGATTCCATCGATTTGGAGTACTGTTGATAATTTTTTTTTTATCTTGTAAATACAATAGGTTCACTACAAACTCCAGTTGCAAATAAATGATATGCTTTCTACAGCATGATGTATGTTGTAGGGAAAAGGGGGAATGCTCTTCTTCAATATTCAAACAATAAGGGTGTATTTTTACAACCATATTGTCGTCATTCTTACATGATCATAGCAATAAAGGTGACAAGCAATACAGGTATGAAGAGGGAATTTGTCTAGGCACAAAACTACTAGACTACCTATGAAGGAGGGGAATAATTGATTATTGGGAACATTATTGAGAGAAGGATTATGAGGATATGATGTGCATTTTTTTCCTATTTTGTGTGTCTGTGCATGAGAGGTTTGAAGTCAGCTCACTTTTCCATTTTGTGGCCCCCTTTTTTTTGGTTTGAATGGCAAGCCAACACGCTGTATTAAACATCAACGATACCATGTCTCAAAATAAGTATACAGTCATTCTTCCTACTTACAACGAACGCGAGAATTTACCCATCATCACGTGGTTACTTGCAAAGACATTCAAAGAACATGCCATTGATTGGGAAATCATCATTGTAGATGATAACAGTCCTGATGGCACACAGGAAGTTGCTAAACAACTCCAAACTGTCTATGGAGAAGATCGCATTGTAATGACTTTTACATTATTTAAAGGTGTTAATAACACTCCCATTATTGTAGTTGCTGAAACCACGCGCTGGCAAGTTAGGTCTTGGTACAGCCTATGTTCATGGTCTTCAATTTGCTACGGGTAATTTTGTCATCATTATGGATGCTGATTTCTCTCATCACGTAAGTTTATTGATGCATTCAAAAGCATGATACTGATAGTTTACTTAGCCCAAATTTATACCTGAAATGATTAGGTAAGAGAATGAAAAAGCAATAGTTGCAAATATGCTGATATTATCTATAGATTACAACAGCAGAATAATTACGACATTGTTAGTGGCACTCGTTATAGAAATGGCGGAGGTGTCTATGGGTGGGACTTGAAGCGTAAGCTTGTCAGGTTGGTAGCATTATTTCCATTCATGACGGCTTGTTTCTAACTTTCTTTTTTAAAGTCGCGGTGCCAACTTTTTAGCTACTCTTTTGCTTCGTCCAAATGCTTCCGATCTGACAGGAAGTTTCCGGTAAGGATGTTAAAAGAAAAAAAGATTCTTACTTATTTTCGACTAGTCTGTACAAGAAGGATGTTTTATATCAACTGATTAATGCTACCATATCCAAGGGATATGTATTCCAGATGGAAATGATTGTAAGAGCACGACAGTTCAACTATTCTGTGGGCGAAGTACCTATCACCTTTGTTGACCGTGTTTATGGAGAGAGCAAGATGGGTGTATCTGAAATTGTACAATACGCTCAAGGTGTTTGGAGATTATTTACTACTGTTTAAATCATTAAAAGAGAAGAGAGATTTATTCATGCTTTTTCTGCTTGACAGTCAATCTTGAACATTCATAGGCAGACAAAAAGATGGGCAGAGTGACAGAGGCGGTTAGGACTGGAGTTAATAGTATAGTGGCCCATGCCCAGGATGGTACGCGCTTTTTGAATTCTTGTTGGCTATACAACCACATCCAAACAACACTCATGATACTTGTGCCTATATTATCCAAGTTGATGACAGTTTGTGCAGGATGTTCCCAAAAGACATCAATGTATGTCGAAACCAGGCGGCAAAGGATATGTTTAGATTCAGTACAGGTCATGAAGCATTTAATCCACTGCTGAAGATAGATGGAAAAGTTGGCGCCAGCGATAAAACAGTATAATAGTGTGATAAATTTAGGTGTTCCATCATAGACTGTGAGTGCAGGCTGTTCATCATAATCACCAATAAGTGGCAGCAGAGCCACGGCATGCATAACCACAAGATTTGTCATAAAGTTGCTGCTCGTACTAACATAAGGAGTGATCAAGACAGTGATTAGGCCGACAGTGATGGAAAACGCCAAAACGCCTAGTAATTTAAGTGAAGGTCGTCTTCTGATGGGAGGATGTGATAGCATGACTACACAGAATACACCCATTGCTGTTGACACACCCATGGCTTTACAGAGTAGCATATAAGCCCACAAGTGAGGAATACGTCGCCTCCAACCTTTTACTCATTTTAATATGTTTCCTTTACCTTTTCTTTTTTTTTTCAATTACCTTCAATAGTCAAGATGGTTGTCCATACAATGACTTCAAATGTGGCTATTTGATGAGTCCATAACCATGACCAAGCACCCGTTGATGCTTCACGAACGACATCTTCAAATAAGCAAACATCATGTAACCAGTGAGAGATAGCATTAAGCGAGAAATCCCAATGAAATCCTTTTGAGAATGACCAAATCGTATAATCCAAATACATAAATTTACAGACAAAAATCCATGTTATTGTCGTAAAAACGCCAGTCAATACAAACAATATTGTGGTCTCTGTCGAGTGTTGATCAAAGCTCCTTTTTAATTGAGGCGATATGATCCAAAACAGAGCTGGTATTAGTAATGTAAAATATGAAATGAATATTAAAACGGGCAACTTGTAATCTATTTCCATGTGTTTATGCAAAAGAAGAACAAGGAAAGACAACGATACAGAAACAAGTAGATCTGGAATCGGTTATTGAAATTATGCGGTAATTCTTACGTATAGCCCTTTAACTTTTTTAAATTCAGTCAAGCTCACAAAAATTAACCAGCAAAAGAGCATCTACGCTTTTAAGGAAATCGCCCATATCCGCTTTTCTCCAATCCCTGGAAGATTTACCGTCATTCTAATAAATATCAAAAAATATCTTGGGATCAATTGCGTTTGTGGAACTTTTGTTGAAAGTTCCAGCATTATGACATCGTTAAAGGAAGATACAAAGCAAACCCAAGACAGTACTATCACGCGTGTTTCATGATTTAGTCAGTGATTATCCATAACATTATTTCAACCCCATCTTATAATCAGTTTTAAATATTATGTGCTATAAGCCTATACATATTACATTTTAGAGGTGTACGCGTCTAGTTCAGGTGTATATTAGAGACACGTATACGAAAGAAATGGAAAAACTGTAAGAAGTCAAAGGGATTACCAAGGATGCAAAAAAGCTAACTGAATGAAAAATATAATTACTGAAAGCAGAGCATAGAAAACAACAACAAAAATGGATTATGTTTCTTTTATGTATTTTTACAATAAACAAAGTAATTTTATATATAAAAAGAAAAAGATGTCGTATTTGTGAGTGTGAGTGTGTGTTTGCGTATATATGTTGTGATGTGTGCCTATATGATTGCCTATCTGTCTCTGTGTGGGGTGTATATATTATGGGTGTATATGAGAGGATTGCCAACCAAAAGGGAAGGGGGGAGAGAGAGAAAGGGGGTAAAGAAATTCAAAAAAGAAATTACAATGTTAGATTTCAACCAAGATAATCGTGCAATCATCATAGTCTTGTAAAGTGGATGCAAAAAAGCCTTGAGCGCCTTCTCTATTAGCAAAATATCTTGCAGAATAAACCAGTGTCCTCTCTTTTATTTTTCGTGCTTGCATCTCTTCTTCTGTCAATTCACGATACAATAAAGGTATACGAGGTGCTTCTTTTTCTTCATTGTCGTCAACTTCCATCGGCTCTTCAGTATTTGTCTCTTTGTTACCTTCATCTGCAAGCTCTCCCTCCTCTGTTTTTGTATCTTGACTGCTTTTCTCTTCAGTCTTGCTATCCCCCTCCATACTCTCAATCACAACTCGCGCATTATCATCTTCCTTCTTACTTTCATCTCTTCCCTTGTTTCCTTCGCGTCGACCACGCTTGTCTTTAACGACAACAACCTGGGACGTTTCCCCTTCTTGCTCTTCTTTTTCTGATAATCGTTCTTCATTTTCCTCTTCATTATTATGCTCAATCGTTTCGCCTTTAATACGCTCTTCTTCTTCTAGCAAATACTTTCCAATCTTTTCACCATCTTCAATCATTGGTCCAATCACCTTGGCAATGGCCCTATTTTGTCTCTCGGCTGTTTCTTCATACATATAGTCAAATGTACCATCGGTACTCATGAACAAAAAGTGTCTTCGTTTTTCTTTATGAGGACCATTCAACAGAATAGTATGCTCACCATGAGGCTGATCTTTGATTCGAATAAAGGTCACGTCAGGTTCACAAGAGATGATCTTGTGTTGTGGATCCATCTTGAAATCTAAATCACCACATGAGCGAGCGACATTGAGCGAAGGTACGCGACGTGCTTTAGGTGAAGGTGGTGAACTTGGCTGTTGTGTATTATTGTTGTTGTTGTTATTGTTGTTACTGTTATTATTTGCAGTTGTGCGAACAGCGCTTTGAGTCGTCCAACCATTGACCGCAGCAGAATCTGTAGATTGTTCATCTGGATTGAATTCATCGCTTATTTGATTGTCTGTTGCACTTGATGCACAAGGCGCGTCGTGGCTTGCGTTGTATCCTTTTGGACGAATTCTCGCATTTTTCAAGGCCAGTCGCTTCGCATGTCGGTTACCGTCTTCTTTTAGCTTGTCCACATCCACTTTGATAACGCGGTTTTGTACAGAATCAACAAATTCTCCACCATTCTCCAGAATTTCACGCGCCAAGTGTTCAAGATAAGGTTTATGATCCTGAGAAGCAAAGACAACATCCATTTTATAATCGCTATCAATACCAAGTAGACCTCCGGTTTCAACCAGATCAGGTTTCCCTGGTGTAGGCTCTGGTGCGGATATCAGTATGGTACGAGAGTCACCGACGTTGACGTTGATGAGCCATTCTCCCAAAAAGATATTAAGGATCAAGGTACAGCCGTCATTGTCAATATGTTCATCGTCTTTCTTTTGTGACAATTCTTCGCGTTTCTTGCTTAGATATTCTTCATCCAGCTGTTGAATCATGGCTTTAATTTCAGCCTGCATATTATTTTGCACTTCAGGATCAATGAGTGCTTCTGGATCATAATGTTGACAGAGATTTTCAACTGCCACTGGTGTTTTGCGTACAAAGTACTCTGAGCATCCAGGTCCTCCATGACCATCAGCAAGAATAAAGAGTCGACCGATGACATGATCATCCTTTTTTATGTCTGTTACTCTAAACTTGTCTTCACAGTTTGCCTTGGGAATTTTTATTTTTTCGTGTGATCTAAAGCGAGGATATGAGTATCCTTTTTGCTGGACAATAGCAAAGTGAGCTGCGACGGGATATTCGTTAAAATTGATTTTATCAATATAGTCCATATCAGCTGTAGGAGGAGAATAGAGTAACGTATAGTCAACAATGGTATCTTCTTCCTCTATCACCTCTTGAGTTGCTTGATTTTCATCCTCATCACCAAATACATAACCACTAAAGCTATTTATAATTAAATAACACTTAAATGACATATAAAATAAACTTACTCCATGTCTTCATCAGCATCTATGTCGACATCAGAAGAACCAATGTCATCATCATATGATTTTCTACCCTTCTTGGATCTCTTCTTGCGTTGTTTAGAGTTACTTGAAGGTGAATAAAATGACGTTGCTTTACGAGAACGCTTTGTGCCTTGTAAAGTATGTTCAACTGGTCGAAGAATGATGGGCTCATCAGGAATTTCAATTATAGGCGGTGGTTCAACTCCATTCATAATTTCGTCAGAGATGGCATATTTTGTTTGTCTTCCAGCGCCTTCTCTGTCAATACGAAAGGGATCTGAAATGTTCAAATCTCTGGCTAACTTACGTGAAGTCGAAATGATGCCTTGAATGGTACTCTTTGGTGTTTCGCCTCTACATGATATAATATTAATAAGGATTGTTTAATTAAATGTGTGAATGTGTGTACCTGAGTGGTAGTAGATTTAAAGCTCTGATGGCAACAACCAATTGAGTAGCATTCATGGACTGGTTACCATAATGAAACAAGGTTGCCATTACTTTCATAAATGAAGAATTCGTCCTTAGATCTTCTGGAATGTTCAATTGGGTAAGTTCAGTGTCTACTATAGGCGCATCTGACATTGTCAATTATTTCAATTTGGATCTGCACCCAACAATTAAAGGGAAATAGAAAAAGAAAAACTTTTATCAAATGACGCAAATTTAATTGGGATATTTTATTTTTTATTTTTTGCATTTTCAACTATTTGCTTATAAAGGATATGAACATGAATAACTAAGCATACGACGTGTCCTGTTGTCCATAAGAACAGTTGACGCGTATATTTAAGCTATATACACTAGTTCAATTTCGATACATTAGAAAAGGTGTTGTTTAGCTTGATGAATACGATGAGAAAAATGTGTACCCATTAGTGTATAAGGTAATTTTGTATAATAATAATATGAACCATATTGTTGGTAATCTCAATGAAAGCTTGTTCATCCTAATACCCGTAATTCCCCCCTTGGCTCAACTGCATCGATTGGGTGTGATCTGTAGTATCCTAGGGAACTGTTTCCATGGTAAATATAGAAGATGCTGCTCTAGAAAACAATGTGATGTATAGGTTCTGTTATATTCATCGACACAGCAGTTTTACATCACTATATAAGGATTGAATATTCATCTCGATACTTTATGTTTATTCCAGAAGACACTGTTGTTTTAAAATGGCGCACATAATCTAAATTTATTTATTCTTTTTTACTTGCTAATGAACGACAGTGTATCGATATTAGTTGCTGTATTTATTATTCTAGTCATACTGCGATGGATGCTTGGTATATGAACAAATGAGTAAACAAAGCTTGATGTTCATGTAAACCATCATAGGTGGCAATCAGTCCAACCAAACACAGCAGCGACTTAATCAACGACAAACAACAAGAAGACCACAGCATCGTGTTACACCTCAGATGGTATATACATTTAGGAAAGAAAGAATAATGTAATAATTAATCATGGTATTCAAAGATTGAAATGGTGCGTGCCATGTTTCCTGATATTCCTGTTGCCGCCATTCAAGCTGATTTGCAAAGAACAGGTTCTGTTGAAACAACTGTTGATAATGCTCTTCGAGATGGTGGTCTTCCTTTGGTACATATAAAAAAGATTTATAAATATGCCAAACATCTAACAACAGCGACAACAAATAACATAGCCACCTTCTGCTTCACCTACCACCTCCACCACTACTACTACTAACAATCAACCTTCGTCCTCATCCACTGGTCGTAATTCACCTAACCATGCCAACCTTGTACAAAGATACAAGATAGATGTTGACCATGTCAATGAAGCTCAAGAGCCACCTAAAGTATGGGAGACAAATCCTGATAAACGACAAGAGATGCTGAAAAAGCGTAAAGAATACATGGTACTTCAAGCAAGAAAGTAAGTTGTAATATTAAAATGTAATGTTCTCTTGATTAATCAAACATAAAGAAGAATGATGGAGCAAGCAAACAAGCAGAAAAAGATAGAGCAAGAGAGTGTATCAAATAATAACAATAATAATAGCAACAACAATGTGAGTAACAATGATAGTAAAACATTTGATGAAATGTCAGTGGACGAATTAAATTCACTTAGTGCTGAACAGAGAAGACAGCAGATGCTACAAGCTTTAGATAGACGAAATAGCGAAAAGAATATATTCCAATAAAATATGATAATATATGCATGTCTCTCCCTGAAGCATCTGATGACTCCATTGAGATAGAAAGTTAAATAAATGGTATCCAGCTAAATCCTTTTTGCATAATCTTTTTACAGTGCGCTTTTAGTATCTCCCTACACTTCAACTTTTTCATTATTATTGAAATGCACATCACTGATTTACCAAACGCTATTCTTGCTATTTATGCAGCACATCTGCACAGCATTTTCATCACCTACAAAACACTATGTACAACACTGAAGTATAAGAAAACCATGTGTTGATGAGTCTATAATAATCTCTTTATTATGTTGAGAGCTCATCGTTAAAAATAGCGACATTTTATGCAAACAGGATTATTTATGGCCAATGAGAATTGAGCATGACGCGTCTACAAGAATAGCTTATTTTGCGGTCAGTCCTTTGGCCAACACTACATGCACCAGAAAATGCACTAGAAAATAGGCTAATGCTACGGACGCTTCCTTGAGCCGCTACTTATGTTGACACTATACAACTTCACATTACCAAAGCTCTGCCTAATCTAAGGCTGTCCAGTTCACTCTCTCTGACATAAAATGTGAATTACACATGTTCTTGCATCTTTATTGATCAACTGACAACATAAAATTAGAATAAATAACAACATTTCTTTTTTATCTCTTTTTTCTTCCTTAAAAGAAACAAAACAAGACGGTAAAAAGTTTTGTTGCATAGCATCATAGGTAATGGGTAGAGGTAGCGCCCGTAGTATTAGTCCAATTTCTGGTGCATGTAGTGTTCCTCCATCATAAAAAATGTTCAAAGAAATAGTAACCTTCCCAGAAAGAGAACGCCATCGTCGATCAGAGAAACAGAGCGGGGAATTAAGAAAATGAAGGAATGGTGGTTGGCTCAATCAAATGATGAACAAGCAGGTGAAATGGTTCCTGTTACTTTGAAGGAACAAAACATAATTGACGATAATTCTACATACATCGAATTTGACAAAAAGAATTGCGCTGTCCAGTCATCTGTTGATTGTTCAACCGAAGTTGATGATGCAATCAAGCATACACTGGCGCCTTCCTTTGTAGTATCACTCATAAGGTGTGATTCCAATTATGCCTTTGTGACCCAGTTCGAGATATACTTCAGAAACAACACCAGTATTGTTACCAGTGCCATATCAACAATACATGAGCCGTATCATGACGCCCCATCTACGTTCATTAAGGAGAAAAATGAAAAAGGAAACACTTGGTTTGAACTGTCGATTTATTATAAAAGATATGAGATGCTCGTGACTGGGGGTATCATTGTAGAGAAAACAAGCAATCAGCTAAACCCTTTCCTTGGGCCAAGTGTCCTTTTTACCAACATGGAAAGCAGCAACCAGAAGACAACCACCAACATCCTTGTAAGTGATATCGATATCGCTTTCACTCTAAGAAGCTGGACAAAGAATTCCTCTTCTTTTAAATGGGATGCTGTGAGCAAGAAGTTCGCAGAGAAAGGGTTTCATACGATAGATCAGCTTCGTATCACCAACAGTCGTAACAAGACTGCAAACCTGATTTCTTTTGTGCTGAATTACAATTTTAGTGTACTGAATATACTGATAGAGTTAGAGAAGAGCATTGGCAAAGCTCTAAGAAATGTGATTAAAGCCGAAGCAGCAGTTTTACTCTCTTCGAAGCTCTACTCGTATTGCAAACAATGAATAAAAAAAGCTCTAGCTTAATAAAACTACTTTTCAAAACATGTTTTCAAATGATTGCAGTTAATACTTACAAAGTACATTATATATATAAATATATATACTTTATTCTTTTATCTTTTCAGGCGAGTCAACATTTGCCTGTTTGCTCCAATAATTATTCAATTGACATTATATGGGGAATGCTACGCGCGCTCCGTTTTTACAAGAGCTACTCATAATGAAGAACGCCTTTCAAATGACAAACGATCAAATGCAGTGAATGTGTTTACAAGACGAAAAGACGGAAAACACACAAAAAGAAAAGAACAAATAAACGACAGTGTCTATTAATACTAGTCTTTTAATTTAAACAAGTGTTTCAACTGCTTTAATAAGCTCCTGGAAATCAAATTCACCTGGCGATTTGTGGAACTTTTCAACAAGTTTGAGCTTATCCTCACTACCAGAAGCATAGAACTGTTGAAGAGCAAATGCTAAAAATTGAGCGTTGGAAGTATCCAACATGCGTGGTTCATCATTGATATCACCCTTCATCAACACAAGTCCCTTGGATTTTTGAAGTTCTGTAAAGTGTGTCAGTGTTAAGAAAGGTCTTGCTTCAGTGCCCTTTGCTTTATATTCTAAAAGGGATGTAAAGTAGCACTGATGGAAATTGAACTGAAGAAAGTAAAATTCGACACCTTCTTCTCTTGGCATTGGTACGACAAACTATATAGGTGCATAAGTAATTATGATTTATGTTATTTGCTCAATTACCATTGGATAATCTTGGCTACGCTTATACAGTTTGTCATATATGTCACTTGGAATAACGGCTGTGATACAGTCCTTGTTGGCATGTCCTGCTGTCCAAATCTTTTCGATATTCTCTGGTGTTTCTTTTTCAAATAGTTCTAATTTTACGATTTTATCCAATGTCTATTTATACATTATTAAGCGCCTAATGATAAAGAAAAAAGATATACTTACAGGTGCTGAAGATTCAAAGGGTAACTTTGTTGCCTCTGTTGTTACTGCAGCTTTAGATTGCACCTTTGTCGTTTTCTTCGGCTCTACCTTCTTGGGTGTAGCTTCCTTTGCCTTTTTGGCAGCTTGTTCTTTGATTCTCTTTTTCAATTCTTCGACTGTAATTCCTTCCCTAAGAGAAAGAGAAAGAGACAGTTAAGACAGTAGCATGTACGTTGAATTATTTAACATACCTCTTTGCAGCTTCCTTGATCTTTTCAGCATACTTGGAATCATAGTCGACAGGCTTTACATTACTATTCAAGAATCGAACATGACCTAGTCTATGTTTGTCATTTCCTATTGTTTACTCCTCTGAAGAAAAAGGTACCTTTTTTAGAAAGCCCACTGCTGTAGGTTGGTGATACAAGGCGCTTTGAGAAGACGCCAAGCTGTCTTGTAAAGGTTAATCGTGAAAGCATCTAACAAAAAAAAGGGCAACTGTCAAATTTGCAGGGTGGCATTATTGAGTGTGAGAGAGACAGAGAAATTAAGAACTTGTGACTAGCTTTCCCTGCTTCCACAACTGTCAATTTGGACCCCTTGCTTGTTTTTATTTTTTTTTTTTAAAAAAAAAAAAGACATAATCAAACCATGTTGAGTACTGCAGGAAGATTAGTTGCCAAAAGGTAAGGACCAAACATAAAACGAATAACTATTTTGGGCTTATCTCATATCTTTACTCATTTATAGAGCTTTTCAGGGCAGTTTTCAGCAGGGAAAGTCTGTTCGTATGGTAACTTTTTTTTAAAAAAAAAAGAAAAAAGAGCAAAGCATAGTGAAACTAAACAATGTGTGAGAGTAGTTATCAACTGGTTTATTAGCTCCAAGGTTTCAACCCTTGAGCGCCATTGCAATTAGAGCAGCAAAAACACATGGAAAGTTCGGCAGCTTCAGTGCATTGAATCATTTGAACACTCGTAACATGAGCACAGCTTCTGAGGATCAGACGACCGCAACGACGACCAGTTCAGCCCAAGATGTTGTTGAGCAAGCATTGCAAACAAATGCACCTGATTCATTGGTTCAAACTGCAGCTCAAATTGGTGAATTCAAAGCTCTTGGCTTATGTAATTTTACACCTGTAGGCGCACTGGAAGCTATGTTTGAGTACATTCATATCTATAGCGGTCTCCCCTGGTGGGCAGCAATCGCAGCAGCTACTGTGGCCGTTCGTGTGGCATTATTACCACTGATGATCAAGATTCAAAGAAACAATGCCAAATTGATGAATATCAACCCTGACGTGACCCGTATCATGGACAATTTGAAGAAGGCACAAGCAGAAGGTGATACATTGTCAGTAGACAAGTACAGTCGAGAAATTCAAACTCTGTTCAAGAATAATGATTGTCATCCTATGAAATCACTAGGTCTTCCTATGATCCAAATGCCAGTCATGATTTCCTTCTTCATGGCTATCCGTAGCATGGCTGAAGTGCCTGTTCCTGGATTGACCAACGAAGGTTTGCTTTGGTTCACAGATTTATCTGCCAAGGATCCCTATTATATCCTTCCTGCTATCAGTGCAGCGGGTATGATGGCCATTTTAGAAGCCGGTACTGAAACAGGTGCAGCTAACCCTCAAAGTAAGGGCATGAAGAACGTCTTCCGTGTTCTTTCTCTTGCCGTTGTGCCTTTCACAGCTTGGATGCCTAGTGGTGTGTTTGTGTATTGGATTACCTCAAATTTGTTCTCTATTGGTCAAATTCTAACATTGAAGGCACCCAGTGTTCGTAAGGCTTTGAACATTCCTTTACTTAAACGAAAGCCAGAAGAACTTCAAAAAAATACAAAAGGATTCATGGAAAACTTTAGAGAACAACAAAAGTATCATGAAAAAATGGAGAAGGAACGTGCTGTTCGTGAGAGACAGCAAGCAGCGGCCGCAGCCAGAAGAGCAGCTAAGCGTAGATTTTAATAATTTAAGTATATAAATAGACATTTACTTCTCTCAATAAAGCACTTGTAATTATAATCATATAGATAGCGATTTTTATTATTATTACTTTCTCTTGTAAAGCACAAAGTTCATTCAGACAATAGATTACTTTTAATTACTGTCCTTGTACAAAGCAGGGTACTGTTTATATATGGATCCGTATTTTCTTATACCTGCTGATGACATTAAGATTGGTTGTATAGGATCATTGCTATAGCAGATTTGAAGTTCGCGGTGTTCAATATACTTTAATAGTTCAATAGCGCGATCCTTGTCATATGGTTTACAGTAAAGCATGCAAACAGCTTGTTCTTTTGTTATCGTGATCATAAAAGAAGAAAAAGAGTAAAGAAACGATTGAAATACGTGATAACTTTCCAAGATAGGTAATAATGTTAATATTGTTGTCTTGTATAAACGCAAGTGACTCTTGTTTTCTTTCCTTTACAAAAAGTACTCAAGGAAAAACCTAGAAATACTACATTCATTCGCTGTCAAAGAAGAGTATGTCTGACTGCACACCTTCAATAATATCGCACAACATGTCTCCCCTTTAAAGAAGCATTAAGCTTATTTCAATTGAAAGTCAAACGATATAAAGAACAAGTAAAGTACATCTTTGTTTTTTATTTGGTGCTTGTACTTGCTTCTCTATCAGCTGGATCAACTGTATTTGTCCAGTGGCCTATAGACCAGTCTGTGACATTTCCCGTAAACTTTTCTTTTGTGATCTCCTCTCCTGATAACTTCATGGATCCCATAAGAGAACCTATTTATGCATTTCTCTTTTAGCAAATGGCCTACGCATCATATATATATAATAAATACTAACCTCCGATCCAGCCTCTTACATTATTCATAAATATACGCCCAGCGCCCTTTTCCTCTGGATTATCTAGAAACCGAATCGACTTGTGTAATTTAAGCAAGCTATTGTACTTCTTCTTTTCATATTCAGTTGGATCCCTCATAATTCGTAATAATTCTTGCTTTATTCTAGATTGAAATCCGGGTATAAGCGATATACCGCCGATCAAGAGGATAGACGATATCAGAGGCTTTCGAAGATCCGGTTGAAGTTTTGATAATGAGTCTAATATGCATAAGGGTATACTCAACTCATCTTCATCTCCCTCAAATAGCACCTCTGCTGTTCGTTCGCGAATCCATCCAGGTATCAGGATCGTGCCTCGTTGACCGTCCTTGAGTGTGATGGGGTAGTATAGATCAGTAGCACTGCTAAAGTTTTTGTAGGCATCTATTTTGCTTGCTGCATCACTGTATTGCTGTTGCCCAATCATAAGGGGTGAACAAAAGATGGCTCTGGTCTTTATATCCTCTAATAATTCTGGTGTCAATAGCTGACTGGGTATGCTGCTCTGTGGTGCAAGCGAAAAGTGAAGATTGGAAGGTGGGATGAATCGACCATGTTCATATAATAACTCCTTTAGCCTTTTCGTGATTGATTTTCCGGCGAGTGGTGTTGTAGCAATATAGGGAATTATAGGTCTAGCTACATAAATCTAAATGATATCAAGGTTATTTCGAGCCACACAAGCAAGATATATACTATTGATATTCTTACGGGAAGAACGCTTGTTTCCAAGTTTCCACAGTCAATGATTAAACCAGTTGTTAAACCAGTTGTAAATAGTGCCATCAAGTGGACTGGTACAAAGGATATAGAAGGAACTAAAAAGTGATCAAACAATAACTTTGCAATGACTTGCTTGATAACAATAGGTGCCAATGGGGATTCACATATAATAACTTTACGTGTCTTTGGATCTGTTAACAGTAGCCTAATTATATTTGTTATAACTCCCCTTTTAACCAAAAGCGCATGTATTATTTACCGAAAATAAATGTCATGCAGTAACTTTTTAAAGTTTTCCTCAATTTCATCCAAATTGCCTTTTGCCATAACATCTAGACTATATAATTCCTCCAACTGTTACAGGTATGAATTAGCTTGAGCAAGAGACACATGTATCCTTTTCTTTTTACTTGTTTATTCACTCGAATAACTTCTCCTTCTTCATTTCGTAAATGTTCTAAACAAGACCAAGTTGGGATTATATGACGAGGAGAGGATTCGCCAGAGAATCCACATTTTATGTATAATGAACCAATATCAAGTACTACTCTATCTTCTGTTCCATAAATAGAATGACGACGTGTGAAGCTTTGAAAAGAGGAAGAGTAGTTTGATAAATAGGTTGAGGATAAAGGCTCTGATGAGACAGACGTGGTTGTCATGAAGTAAAAGAAAGTAAAAAAAAAAAAAAAAAAAAAAAAAAAAGGAGGAAGCAATTGTGGCACAGAGATATATCTTTATATGTACTATTTTTTATTTATAAATTATGTGTGAAATTAAGATTTACAATTCATCATGATCTCTTAAGGGTTCTTCGTAGTCACTGCTACTATCAGCAGAACCATCAGCATACAACTTGGTAGTGATGGGGTTAACAACGGATTCTAATTCTTCACGCTTTTCGTCATAGTCTTCACGAAGAGCAGTAGGGTTTTCATCAATCCAAGCGAGCTTGTCCTTGATGGCATCTTCAATAGCTTCCTTGTCTTCGGCGGAGATCTTCTTGGCGAGAGCACCGTCATCAGACAATTGACTCTTGATAGTATAGATATAATTTTCCAACTTGTTCTTGGATTCAGTACGTTCACGGATAGCCTTGTCTTCTTCAGCGAATTCTTCAGCTTCCTTGACCATACGGTCAATATCTTCTTGAGAGAGACGACCCTTGTCATTGGTAATGGTGATAGATTCGGATTTACCAGAAGCCTTATCAGCAGCGCTGACCTTCAAGATACCGTTGGCATCAATTTCGAAGGTGACTTCAATCTGAGGAACACCACGAGGGGCAGGGGCAATACCAGACAACTCAAACTTACCGAGAAGGTTGTTATCCTTGGTCAAGGCACGTTCACCTTCAAAGACTTGGATCAAGACGGTGGGTTGGTTATCGGCAGCAGTAGAGAAGATTTGAGACTTCTTGGTAGGAATAACAGTGTTACGGGGAATCAACTTGGTCATGACACCACCAGTGGTTTCAATACCGAGGGTTAAAGGGTTGACATCCAACAAGACAATCTTGTCAGAGGCTTCTTCACCAGAGAGAATACCACCTTGGACAGCGGCACCATAGGCAACAGCTTCATCAGGGTTAATACCCTTGGAAGGCTTCTTACCATTGAAGAAGTCTTGAAGGAGCTTTTGAACCTTGGGAATACGAGTAGAACCACCTACGAGGACAATATCATCAACTTGATCCTTGCTCAAACCAGCATCCTTGAGGACTTGTTCGACGGGCTTCAAAGTCTTGCGGAATAAGTCATTATTGAGTTCTTCAAACTTGGCACGAGTCAAGGTTTCAGAAAAGTCCTTGCCGTTGAACAAGGATTCGATTTCAACACGAACAGACATTTGAGAAGAGAGAGCACGCTTGGCATTTTCAGCTTCACGCTTCAATTTACTCATGGCCTTGAGATCCTTGGTGATATCATCTCCAGGGTACTTCTTCTTCCAGAGCTTAACAAAGTGATCAATGATACGAGCATCGAAATCTTCACCACCCAAGTGAGTGTCACCAGCAGTAGCCAAGACTTCAAAGATACCATCTTCAATAGACAAGAGAGAGACATCAAAGGTACCACCACCCAAGTCATAAACAAGGACGTTCTTTTCACCATCATTCTTATCCAAACCGTAGGCAATAGCAGCGGCAGTAGGTTCATTGACGATACGAAGAATCTTCAAACCAGCAATAGTACCGGCATCCTTGGTGGCTTGACGTTGGGCGTCATTGAAGTAGGCAGGAACGGTGACGACAGCATGGGTAACAGGCTTGCCGAGGTAAGCTTCAGCAGTTTCCTTCATCTTTGTCAAAACCATACCAGAGATTTCTTCAGGAGTGAAAATTCTGTCTTCACCCTTGACAGCAACCTTGATCTGAGGGGCACCATTCTTGTTGACAACGTCGAAGGGGAAGTGCTTCATATCTTGTTGAACTTCCTTATCATCGAAACGACGACCAATGAGACGCTTGGCATCAAAGACAGTACGCTTAGGGTTAGCAGAGTATTGGTTCTTGGCGGCATCACCGATCAAACGTTCATCGTCTGTAAAGGCAACATAGGAGGGAGTAATACGGTGACCTTGATCGTTTGCGATAATTTCTACACGTCCATTCTTTTGAACGGCAACACAAGAATAAGTTGTACCCAAATCAATACCAATGACTAAAAGAGATGTCAATACATGAATCCCAAACACAGCGCGTGCGTATGCATGTATATATCTTACCTGTTCCATAAGATTCTTGTTCGTCAGCTTTAACAGTATATGAACTAATGAATAATGTGAAAATGAGGGCAAAAAGGGCCAACAGAGAGGCCTTTCTATGCATGATGAACTATTAAAAATAAATAAAAAAAGAAAAGACGATTGAAAAGAAAAACGAAGGAGAAGGGCAGCTTTTATATTAAATGTCTATGAAATTATGTATCAAAATCTAATTGGCTGAAATATCTGAAATTACTTGCCCGCAAATTTCTGTAGGTCAAAAAGCTATCGAATCAGGTTGCACCAAGTCAATTAGATACTTGTTGGATTTTTAATTGAACAAGTGGAACAAAGATTATGTCAAAAAAAAAAAAAGAAGAGCTATTTTCATCCAATGCCAGAGATTGATGCCTCATTGGTTGAAGAATATTGAAGTATAATAAATGAAGAATTTTGTGGAAAATAGTGTATATTATTAAATGATGAGTAAACATGGACGAATGCTCTGCTCATACTACGCATGTGATACTATAGGATGACTGGCAATTATTGAAAGGGTATTCTATATTTTCTTAAGCTCTAGATTTATATATATGACAACAATGGCAATGAGGATCAAGAGACGTAAAAAGAATACTTCACCGCTGTGATAGTTGTATCTTTCTTAATCTCACTGCTATTCATCAAACAGGAAACGCTTTATTAAAATAAAATTCATTTATTCTTGATGCAATCCAAAATACAAACAGTAGAAATTTTATGCCCTGAATGAAAGATTCGATGATTTGGATTGAAAGCTTATAGGAACATTTGTACAAAAAAGTACAAGACACATCATCAGCTTTGCTGTCGTTTGAAATTGTGATTGGCTGATTGAGATTTTTTCATTTGACAGTCGTTTCGCTCTCACTTTGCTGATTTTCCAGAAACATCCATGACGAATAAGGTGTTTGATATATTATATTTTATATCTTACAGTAGAGCATGCCTTCCTCTATCGCATCTGATAAGAATGACTTATAATAATAACTATAGTAGTATGGCATTGATAAATAACAGCATTGACCACATGAATGTAAACAGCAGTCATACATTCTCTCCCCTATAAAACGCTTACGCGTCTTATTTTAATAATACTCTGCTCTTTTTAATGAAAAATCTAATTCAATTACAATGTAAGGATGTCCAATTTGAGACGGACAATGAGCAGAAATAATTAGTGTCACGTTGTTAGTCAGGAATCCCAAGGAAATCACTTCTAAACAATCCAAGTATGGAGTCATGAGTAATAAGCCTAAAAACTTAGTATTCAAGGTGGTTACTTTGAATTGTAATAGCTTAATAAAGTTACATTCATATATAATGCAATCAAGTTACACTTTATTCACAAATTATTCGCACACTGATAAAATAAAATGATAATTTCAGACAAAAAGAGAGCCCATCAGAAGCAAAAGGACAAATAAAGAAATGATTAGTAAATCAGTTATTTACATTGATATTAAATACTTACATTATAAAGAAGAGGATTTATAAGAGAAAAAGAGAGGCAAGAAAAGTGAGTAAACTTATAAAGAGATTATTAATATCTTACCCGAAGTGTATTATATGAGCCAGCGATAACTGGCCCGGACAAAGAAGAGAAAGAAGAAGAGAGAGCAAGCCAGTGAAAAGAGGAGAGCAAGAGAGAGAGCAAGGAAGAAAGTGGATGGGACCAAGTTTGGTAAGAACCAAACTGCCCCCAGCTAGCACTCTAACAACTTTTTATTTTGTATAAAGCCTTGACCACGTTTATCTTTTCTCAAAAATATCAAGCTCATTTTATATATTATTACATGTTGTCTTTTTAAATGATAAAAAAGACATAAAGGGTTTAATTGCTATTGATCTTGTAATATGTGCGAATAATTTCTGAAAGAGGTGTATCTAAGAAATTTACGTTTATGGAATATTGCAAGAAACTCACGTTACTGAAAATAATCAACAAGTTAATATGCAATTACAACCTAAACAAAGCCTGTGGGTTTATCACTGTGGTTTAGTATTCTTTTCACCGGATTTCGTTCTATTATCTAATTTACTCTCGAAGCAAGATCAAATAATCTCATCCAAGTAATCATTGTACTCCTTTTTTGCACGACATCAAATTCGGAAGCCACGACTTTACTTTCTGAAATGATTGTAATTATATAAGTAGTCTACATTGTCCAATCAGATATATACACTTTTTCCACTGTTCTGATAGTGCGCAGTAAGCAGCCTCAAGAACAGAATCAATATAGTAGAACTCGATTCAAGTGGCTGCTCTAAAGTGATGTCAAGGGTTTTTGGTACGACTTGAGTTTACCAGGGTATGACTGTAATTTATATTACGAAAAAGAGAGGGCTGTATCATTGTCTTATCATAATCCCTTTTCTCCTCCCCGCTTCCAATCAACAAACAGTATTGCAAACTTTATTATGCAACGCGATACAGTCTCAAAATCCGACTGGATAAATGCCGATATTTCTTTTTCCTCTGTGCAAACCGCTATCCAAAGAGTAAACCATTTATACAGCTCATTAACTATGGCACCATCAACACAGGCATCCAAAGCACTCTATGATCTCATCGTTATCGGAGGTGGTTCAGGCGGATTGGCTGCTGCCAGAAAGGCTGCTGGAATACACGATGCTAGTGTGGCATTGATAGAAAAATACCCTGTCTTGGGCGGCACTTGTGTGAACGTTGGATGCGTACCCAAAAAGGTGATGTGGAATACTTCTTCTTTGTTTGAGACCATTCGTCAAGCCAAGGATTATGGATACGATATCCCTGGGGAAGTCAAGTTCAATTGGTCCATGTTGAAAGCGAAACGTGATGCTTATATCAAGCGTTTGAATGGCATTTATGATAACAACCTGTCCAAGGATAAGGTCGAGTACTTTCATGGCCATGCTAGCTTTGTCAACCCAAGCACGCTCAGTATCAAGCTAAGCGACAAAAACGCACAACCGTTTGAAATTCAAGGAAAGCATATACTTATAGCCACAGGAAGTCATTCTATCATTCCTCCTGTGCCCGGAGCTGAGCTAGGCATCACATCCAACGGTTTCTTCAAGCTGGAACATCAGCCCAAGCGTGTTGCAGTTGTAGGTACTGGTTACATTGCTATTGAGCTTTCTGGTATATTTCATTCACTTGGCTCTACTGTCACTGTATTTTCTCGAACCAAGCAGATCCTCCGTAGGTTTGATCCTGTCATCAAGGATAACCTACTTGCTCAAATGCAACATATCGGTGTCAATTTTGTACTTGAATCAAGTGTCAATGGTCTAAGAAAGACAGATAACGGTATCATTGTGGAATATGACATCAAGGGCGCCAAAGGAGAGCTGGAGGCAGACACCGTACTCTGGGCTATTGGTCGTGGGCCTAATGTGGATGGTCTGAATCTTGAAGCGGTTGGTGTTGAAAGAGACAAGAAGGGCCACATTATTGTAGATGAATATCAAAACACAAATGTAAAGGGTATTTATTCTCTAGGCGATGTTGCAGGCAAGGCAGAACTGACTCCAGGTAAAAATATACAAAAGGAAGGGAAAATGATTGACACTTTATGTAGTGGCCATTGCTGCAGCTCGTAAATTAGCTGATCGACTATTTGGAGGGCCCAAGTTTGCCGAATCCAAACTTGATTACATCAATATTCCTACCGTCGTTTTCGCTCACCCTACATGTGGTACTATCGGCTACACTGAGGATGAAGCAAGAGAAAAGTTTGGTGATATCAAAGTTTACACTACCAAATTCACAAATTTGTATTTCGGCATCCTTGATGAAAAGGAGCCAACAGCTTACAAGTTGATCACTGCGGGGCCAGAAGAGAAGGTCGTTGGCCTTCACCTCTTTGGCCGTGATAGTGATGAAATCCTTCAAGGGTTTGGTGTAGCCATACGTATGGGCGCAACAAAGGCTGATTTTGATAATTGTGTTGCTATTCATCCTACAGCTGCTGAAGAACTAGTTACTTTACGCTAAATATATACTTTATCGAATGGAGTTTGTTTATTGAGAATAAAAAGACATGTGTTTATTCTTGATGTAATTGTTGTTTGAGTGTATCAACATACTTTTTGAGATCATTGTCAATAGCCTCGTATGATAAAATTCCTTTAGTAGTGAACCATTCTGTAGTATTAGGTTCAACCTTGAGTGTGGTTTTCTTAGTGGTGGTCTTGTCGACATAGGTAATTTTTAGTGAATACTTGGGATTATACTTTTCTAATTTTCCTGATACTTTCAAAGTAGCTACTTCCTATTCTTTTATAAGTAATTACACTACTGATCATGTTTTTTTTTTACGTACTCTTCCATGGCTATATTGACTACCCATAAAGATCTCATCTTTTTCAATAGTATATTGATAAACTGCAGCCAAAGCCTGAAGGATCCAAAAGGAAATAACGCTAAACATCGTGACAGGAATAGCTTCACGGAAGCTTGTCTTGTACTCATAATAAAAAGCGCCTCCGGCAATAAAACAAGATACATAACCTAATAAAAGTCTGATGTCTGTATGGGTATGTGATTGCACAAAGTCTTGTTCTTTTGTATAATACTTTGAAATATATACACGCGTTAGCAAAACAAAGAATAAACGAGGATAATCTGCTTACTCTGGCAATCTCGTCATCAACGGCATTCTTAATCTGAGTGGCATCATATTTGTTTGTAAGCTCCACTGGAGGTAATTCGACTTTATTAAATGTACTTTAGTAAAATCAGTTCATATCGTTTCTTTTATCACTTTTAAACCTTTTGGGACAACTTCTGACATTTATGCTTAAAAGAGAGATGAAAGGAAAAGAGAAAAAAAAAGAGGATAAAGAAATTTATTGGCGGAATTAAGACTCTCTTTACACGTCTTTCTCGCTCACAGGATGATCGTGTCTTTGTTTGATAGGGCTTGTTACATATCAAGAGCATTTGTCAAGATAATACATCTTATCGCTATACTTTACAAGAGAGCTACTTGATCACTTATCAGCGACAAATTAAGTTCAAGAGTGGGTAATATGTATATCTTTATTTGAAATGCATTTCATGTCCTTGGCTACCAACGCTTATATGGTAAAAACTTGCCATCAAGAGTGATCTTTACACGGTCTCCGTTAGGATCTTCCACCTAGAATATCAATCAGTTCTTTTTGTCCGTAAAAATATAAATGCCCTACTGTACCTTATCCACGTGAGCTGTGAAATCAATAGCCGACATGATACCATCACCAAACTAAAACAGCATGAATATGATTGAACGCGTCATTAGAGAACATATATACCTTTTCATGAATAATAGCCTTGATGGGATATCCATAAACTTGTATCATTTCAAATAATCTGTACAGAGTAGGATCACTTGGAGGAATTGACATTAAACTACCGTTTGATGAATACCCACAATTTGATTCAATACATTATTTTACTTACCCTCCTCGTGTTGGATAGTAATGACCTCCAAGTATTTCTTGTATATGTTGTGTCGGTATGTTTAACACAACCGAGAGATTTTCGATTTGTTCGTCGGTAGGTTTAGCCTATCCATACTGACAGGATTAGTACAGGTCATGGACATTAGATGATAATAACTACCTGTCCATAAAATATAGCTGCTACATATACTTCATCGCATCCTATGGCATCGCCTATATCCTTAAACCTATTACAGGATTTATACCCTTATTATTACGTGTCCTATTTCTTTTCTCTTACGATAATTTTCGAGCGGATTTTGCTTCAAACATTCTTTGTTGAAGGGGATTAAGATTTAGTTGGCTCTAAATTGGAATAGTGTAAATATTAACATAAGCTTCTTTAGATAACCTTGACTTACGTTCATCGTAAAAATATGCAGTGAGAAAAGGAAAAAAGGAAGACTAGGCGTCGCCTTCTGCTTAAAAGTAATTTTAAGCACCGCACTTTGAACACCAGCTTTAACACGATCACACCCTTTGAAGAGGGGATTATTCTATTGCTATTCATCCTAGCAGAATACAGACGTGATTTGATTTATAAAGAATTCAAATAATCATATAAACAAGTTTTTGCTCTCTCAACAATGTATGAATAGAGTAGATCCATTCAGGAAGACGTAGTTTCCTTTTAAAGAAGATTCATGCGACTATAAAATATCAATCTCTCTCTTTAGGGGCAGAGTAAAGCAATGAAAATAAAGACTGTGTAAGAAGAAGAAAAAAAGGGTATTCAATTAGGTTCAAATAAGAAAAAAGCTTTATATAGTCAACTTAATTTATTACAAGTAGACACATTGCACTAGATGAGAATACAATCAGGACATGTTATTGTAGATAACCTTATTGGATAAAAAAGTAGCTTTTTCATCAATGATATTATCTTGCTTGTTCGAATCACCATTTCAGGAAACCAGATGGCGGGAAAACCTGGGGTAGTAACAGGTCAAGTGGTACATTGATTTGTGATTTATACATAATGCAATTGAAGAAAATAAACAAGAGAAAACAGAATAAAAGATGTAGTTGTTATTTAAATGATTTAAAATAACAAAGACTTTAGTATTCAAATAATGAAGAAGAAGAAGAAGAAAAAAGAGTAAAATAAAGTTGTCATGATTCCGATTTCTCATCATTCGATTGCTGTGGGAAAACCAAAGGTAATATCTACTTGTCGTCTTACAAGCAATAAAAATAGGAAAGTGAACATTATGGGGTAAGGTGTCACATTTTAAAAAGAAAAAAGGAAGCAAACATAAAGAAAAGATCAAGTGAATAAAGCTGTGGGATGAGACTAAAGAGTAAAGGGACAAGTGTTAAGGATGTGCTTGTATTAAAGTAAATATCTAATGGGGACAGATTGAGGGTCACTCCGGAGGATTATTTGATGTTCAGGAGATTTTTTCGTTGAATAAATTACGAATTGTACGGATTCATATGACTTGAATTTATGCAATACAAGCAAATCAACTATAAATAACCCCCTCATTTCAATCTCTTTTGGAAAGAAAGGAGAAGGAGGGAAGCAAAGAATATATTATATAAACATCATCTCTACCTATTTTGTACATTTTAATACCTTTTTTAAATGAAACACTTGTCATTGATTGCCACAACTATTTCCTGTATTGGCGGTTTCTTATTTGGTTATGATATCGGTAATATTGACTTTAATAGAAAATCATCATAATTGCTAATTATATAATCCAAGGTGTCATCTCGGGTGTGCTAGCCATGCCAACATTTCCAACCTATTTTGGGATGCAAGGTGATCCAGCGACAGTAGCTACAATGAAAGGAAATATTGTATCCTTATTACAAGCTGGCTGTTGTGCTGGAGCACTATTAGTTAACTTTCTTGCTGGTAATGAGCTTCATTCTATTTACATTATCTATATGCTAAATAAAAATCTAGATCCTCTCGGACGTCGATGGACCATTGTACTGAGTTCGTTCGTGTTCATCATTGGTTCTATTCTACAAGTGGCAGCACAAAACCTTGCAACCATGTTAGCTGGTCGTTTCTTTGGTGGCAGTAAGTTAATCGCAACTAAATATAATCATTTCTAACATCCCATTTTATATAAAAGTGGGTATTGGTGCATGCTCTATGCTTGTTCCAATGTATGTTGCAGAGATCGCGCCTCGTAAACTAAGAGGTAGATTAGGTACTCTATGGCAATTCCTTATTGTCATTGGTATCATGTTGTCTTACTGGTAAGAAATTGAATATAATGAAAAAAAAAAAAATTCTAAACACTCTGTCTGCTTTCTAGGGTTGACTATGGATGCCTGCGCCATATCCCTGTAAGCAATACACAGTGGAGAGTACCACTTGGTATACAAATTGCTCCAGGAGGCATTCTTTGTATCGGTATGGTCTTCTTACCCGAATCACTCAGATGGCTCGCCCAGCATGGACGTACAGATGATGTATTAAAGAATTTATGCAGATTACGTGATTTACCTGCCGATCATCCCGAGATCCTACAAGAATTAAAAGAAATTGAAGATGCAGCTGAACTAGACAGACAAGCAAAATCAGGCAAATGGACTGAGCTGTTTCAACGCGAAAATCTCCATCGATTATTTATTGGTATCATGCTTCAAATATTCCAGCAATGGACAGGCAGTAACGCGATTGTAAGTAGTAGACGATTTATAAATAGAAAAAAGAAGACTAACTTCTTCTTCTTCTTCTTTAGAACTATTACGGGCCTGATATCTTCAAATCAATTGGTCTCGATAGCAATGAAACTGAAATTTTAGCTACAGGTGTCTATGGTGCTGTAAAAGTAGCCTTTGTGTTTGTCACCTTCTTCTTTGTTGATACCCGACTTGGACGTAGACATACACTCATGATGGGTTCTGTCATCATGATGGTCTCTTTCTTTGTCCTTGGTGGCATGATTCTTGGTCTCGAAAGAGACAATAACGGTCACCTGGGTGTTCCAGGTGCTGTTGTTGGCGCAAAGGGCTATATTGCAATGGTTTGCATCTATATCTTTGCTATAGGGTAATTGTTCATTCTGCAATGAAATATCATAATTAACAATTTGATAGTTACGAATGCTCTTGGGGTCCTATCGTCTGGATTGTCTGCTCAGAAATATACCCTACACGACTTCGTGCCATTTCTCTCTCTATCACGACTGCATTTAACTGGGCCATGAATGCCACACTGGCTAAAGTGACGCCCATCATGATGACCAATATCACATACGGCACCTATTTCTTTTTTGGCGCTATGGCCGTTGTTATGGGTGTATTTGCCTATATGTTCTTACCAGAAACACGAGGAAGGTCACTTGAAGAAATTGATGCAGTAAGAAAAAAGAAAAGATAGCCTATTGAATAGAAAATAACCAATTTTTGACTAGTTATTTTCCAAAGGACAAGTATGGGCCTTCAAGGACGATTATGCTGTTGCAGAAAGAATCAAGAACGATGAAGAAAATGGAGTTTTTAAAGAATAAAGCTATACAATATGTATCATATCTTGAGACATTTATTCATAATCCCATTGAACAAAATAACAGTGTGGTAAACGTATCGTCTGCCATCTTAACCTCATTTTCTCTCCTTTTGGTTGCAATAAATACGAATAGTTGCTCTTCTGCTCCCAAGAAATCACCCACTTCTTTACTGCCTTCGTCGTCAGTGTCTATTTTTCTAACTGGCTCATATTCGAAATATCTTCCAAAATAGTCTTGCCAAAAGCCTATCTCTTTCTCAAGCGAACGACACTTGTATCCAATGACAACCTTGGTTGACATGTCGCATACATCCAAAACGGTAGAAAGCAGTAATTCGAATAACTCTGGAAAGTACACACAATCGCTAATGACGACAAGATCAAAATGACCACCAGCCAATGCCAATAATCTCTCACTATCCTGTCTGTTTCCCCAATGTAGCCTCTCTACGATCACCTCTGCCGCGTTCTCTGTAGGGCGATAGTGCATGTTGACGTTCTCTTGTATTAAAGGAACAACTTGTTCCAAGTCTGTAATATACACTTGACATGGCCGTCTTAGTTGTTTGGCTAACGCAATACCTACATAACCTGTTCCTGCCCCTAGTTCTAGTATTCTATAGGTTTCTTTAGGCGCTGGCTCTGTACAAGTTGAGTAATAGATTTCTGGGATAGGATGAGATGGCTCTAGAGCTGATCGGGTATCAAGAGAAAATAGTGCTTGTAGTGTATAAGCACTACATGTCTGTCAACACTTTGCTTCTTTCTTCTCTTGTTTTTCTTACCTTTGCCATATTTTACCTGCAAGGCCAAACCTGTCTATATCTTGTTTTAATCCCAAGGAATATGTGTTCAAATGCTTCGGCGCCCCTTCTGAAATGCAGACGTTCAATCCTTCAGGTAAATTGCCAATTTCAAAATCCCTTTTACTTGACATGAAAAAACTAGTTTTTTTTTTAAAAAAAAATCACACAGGATATGGATCTCTCTTTTTTTTTTTTTTTCTGAGACATAATTTGAGGAAACACAAGGCGACAGCCCTATCTTATTTATATACATGAGTATAGAGTGTCCGGATAGATGATAGGGACCTAGAAAAGGGCATATGTATTGACCACAAAATGTCTTTGTTTGATGAGGGTGCTGGTTTTGTTTTTGTGGTTAGCTCACTTTCAAGCTGCTGCAGCTGAAATGCTTTTGCAAAGCGGCCACAAGCTCGTCCAGCATCAAAGCATACCAACCAATTCATTCATCCTGCGCTTTCCTTTTCGAATTTTTCCACAAACGCTCAATCTTTGGTGTTGGTATCATCGGTTTTAGAGAACAATCGGTCTAAGGGGGTGACAACAATCTCCTCTGGACCTTCCAACGGTGTCACACTATCAAAGAAACATAAACCATCCGCCATAATTGCAAATAGATAGGTTCTGTCAAGGTAAAATGCTTTTCCTCAGAATTATCTGTTGTTGGCAATCATGCCCTCGTATTTTCTTTTCAGATGAGCTCAATGCACCTGATTGTTTTTAGCGTACTAAAAAGTATGCTCGAATCGGTTGGTATACTCTGTGGCATGCCTCAATATATAAAGAAGTAATAAAGAAAGTCAACCTTGACTACAGAATCGGCAGAGATTACTTCATTGCGGTGGCAATTTAACTTTTAAAGTCAAAGTGGCAGCATGAATAAACTCAGACCCATTTAATTCGGAATTTAAAATATAAAATGTACGAATCTCTTTTTTCGAAAAATTTGTATTTCATAGTCAATGAAGGAAAATAAGTTTGTTATGGGAGAAGAAGAGCCATCAACGACAACAACGGCAACAACAACTACTGGAGCAACAGAAAAGCAACACAATAAAAAGCAGTACACTCGTCACCATGTCAAAAGACGTTCAAGTGGAAGGGTTCATGTTAACAAATTAGCACCCATGGCCAGAGTGAGCAATAACGCTGCACATACAGATACAGAGGCTGAAGTGGAAGATAATGAGAGTAATAATAGACCAGTTATGCGTCGTAGTCAATCACAAAGATCGCTGCATAGGTTATCTACAGATAGAAAGGCTTTGACCGGATTTACAACAAGAAGAAAGTCTTCGAATGCTTCTATAAAACAATCAACTTTGGAGAATTTTACAGCTATAAATAACAGCACAGACAATCCTCAACCAACAACAACAGCAATAATTGACAACAAAAATCCAGTACCGCTAAGTCATACAGCAGTTGCGGCACCCGTAGAACAAACATTTAATGCAGTAGCCAATAACCTTGTTGTACCCAAGATATCTTCCTATTCTACAAATAATAACAGTAACAATAGTAATGAGCCCAGCATAAACAAGAAGCAATTACTTAAATCACAGTTTATTTCCTCCACTGAAAGTAATTCACCGCCCAAACGATCGAATTCCCATGAAAATATCATCAGTAATTCACCACTTCAAATGACACGTATGTCAAGAACACAACAAAAACTGATGCTTCAAAGGCAACAAGCGCAAATAGAGGATGAGACGAGTCCATTTCACCCAAAGAATATGCAAAAACTAAACAAAGAATTAGAATTGGTGGGTAGAGAGTATAAATGCATAAAAAGATATCAAGACCCGATGAAGCTCAGCTTATCCCGCTGTTTGCTATTAACACAGCAACAAGAACAGACTTATATTCCTCATCTTGAACAAAGACAAATTATACATCGTCATCATCATTTAAAATCGATTGCTTTGTCAAGACAACAACAACAACAACAACAAAGACAACCTGACGAACAACAGCAAGATAATCAAGATTCGTATGGTTTATTTTCATTCTTAGACAAGATGTTTCATAATAAAATATAGTAAATTATTATAAGAATCCTGACTCTTGTAATAATCGTGTAATCTTTTCATCACCTCTTTCCCTATGAAACAGGATTAATACTAATCCAAGCGATTTATACAAGAACTTACTTTGGTTCTAACTTTAAACTCTCATTGTACAGTTGATCCTCATCTCTTGAACTATGAAGGTTTTCCCAAATAAAGCCCTGAATCTCCTCCACTGGCTTAAATGGATATCCTATTGATTGATATTGCTGAATTTCTCGTATCACTTCAGCCGTTTTAGCTCGCTTAGCAAAATTGATTAGGTTAGATCCCTTCAAGAAGTTTGGATTTCCATCCTCGATGAAGGTCAAGTCTTGAAGGTATATGCCTAAGAAGGGTATACAGGGCGGATTGACCGAGTGGATGAGCGCACGATATTGGACAAAGTTACGATTGGCCCCCATCAGCTTGCGGATGTGTGCAACGATATGATGCGTCCTTGCCCCAACGGATTCCCATGTCCGCTTGAGCCTTCCGATGGCGCCGTTATCAAAGGCGGATAAAATGGCCATACAGGTATTAAAGTTGTTGAACTGTCGGCATTTCTCTGCGACATTGACCCAATACTTGATTTGCATGCTGCGCTTTTTGACTTCTGACTGACTAAGGATCTCATCAGAGACCCAAGTCGTGATTTGATTGCAGTAATGGATCGATGCTTGTATGTTGGCTGCAATCGGTACACCATTCTCTTGAAGGTCTTTAGACCATGCCTTATCCAAGCACTCAATAGGACGTATGGAACTGTACAGCTTGTAATCAATCAGTGTCAATTGACGTGCCATCTCTGTTGTATCAATATCGGGCAATTTGAACTTTTTGAGATTACGCGGCAGTATCGGGTCTGGTACGTTGATCGATTGGGTCATCACCAGCTTTTTGAGACTTGTCGTACAGGCTTCTTTACGCTTAGATATCAATTTTTCCAGCTGGAAGGCTGAAAAGCTGAGTGTATTCTTGAGAGTTGTATTGGTAAATTCAAGTAGCTGGTCCAGAATGATTGAATCATCTTCATAATAGTATTGTTCTAGCCATATCTTGAGAACGTTAAAGACGCGGAGTCTGACAAGTTTTTGCTTTTTATTGACCCACACTTCGTACTCCTCAGGTGTCAGGCCGTCGGGAGGTTGAATGTTGTAACGTGCCTTGAGTAGATCAAGGAATTCTCGTGATGTGCAAAAGGAGCGGTAGGTGAGTAAAAAGGTAGTGTTGAAGTTCATGTCGAGGTAATCGTGTAGAGTCATACGCTCAACAAGAGCGCGGAGTGTGCCACCTTTGACACTACCGTCTGTAGTAAACACAATTTCGCTTGGTGCATAGTCGTAACGAAGATATTCTGGCTCGGATTCGACAGTGGCTGTCCTAGAGCTTTGCGTAGTTGCCGTCAGGATCGAAACCTTTCGAGACGTCATGTTATTATCATTGTCGTGTTCATTCGCTTTATATACTGGCGGCTCCTCGTCATCCTCGTTGGGCGGCGTGATGTCTAAGGCTCCCTTATCTTCTAGACTAAAGTGCTTTAGCGTGTCAGACGAGCGGAGCGACATTTGATTATCTAAAGAATAATCATGAAAGAGATCTACTGCATGCGGCTTTTGTTCACTCGATGCTGGTTCAATTAAGCTGCTACGACTGCTACTGTGACTTGAGGTATCCGATAAAAGCATCAGGTTGTTTCCGTTTGTCTTGACCTGATTACTACTGCTGCCTTCATCAATATGGGTTACGTTGCTCTGCTCAGCCAAAAGCTCTGATATAACTTTGCAGATTGTTTGAATCGCCTCAATAATCGAATGGGCGGTTTGCCTCATATTTTCAGTTATGCATTCATCTCCATCTTCTGTCATGGACTGTATCTTGATGAAAAGAGTGCCAAGCGCAGTGTACAGTCTTTGTTTAGAATATGCGAGTTCTTTCATGCGGGGTGAATGGGCGACATATTGAAAGTCGACATCTTCAATAATAGATAAAAACTGTCCATTTTGATTAACAATATTACGATAATGAGTAAATAAGAGTACAATAAGTGAATTTGTATCGGAGGAACAACCGAGGTGTGCTATAAAGGATTTCATCGATTCTTGCATGCCATTACCACAGGCAATCACATTATCAATCAAATCAGGGACAAGCTGATATTTTGATTGAATTGAATTTTGTCGTCTGTAACTCCAGTCAGAGAGCAGTATTGGATCAATGTGTTGAAGCTCAATGCCCATACTCTCGCAAAGATGGACGTAATTTCGGGCGGTGGATAACAGGTCCTGTGACTCGATGAATAGTCTTGTGGCTTCCCCTGTCTGAGCAGAGAATATTAGTCTTGATAGTATGCTCATCAAGTGTCTATGATGTGATCTTAATAGACTATCTGATTTGATATTGATCGACTCTTTGCTGGCGGTACCCGTCGCTAACATCATGTTGCGAACTGTATTGACAACTTGTGTTGTATATATATTGTAGCTTTGACTGCTTCTGGCTGCTGTCACAAGGTTGTTGATGGCCAAAGTGATGTCAACAAGTAGCTTTTTATAAGATATCAATTCGTTATAATCGATGCTTAATGACAACGGACGGTTTAATAATTTTTCCCGCTGTGAATAAAAAAAAATTAATGCAAAAGGAGAAAATTATCGAATAATTTTGTTTCTTTACTTGTGTCATTTCCTGTTGTTGCCATGGGCTGTAAGCTGGTAAAGACATGCACCACTATAGTAAAGTGAATAAGTTATTATTGCCGGTGTACAATAATGCCCTTTGTTATTACTCTTTTATGTCGCATATCAGTCAAATCATTTGCTGAAGTTGATCTCTCAATAGTCGAAGCTGATCCTTCTTCATAATAGACAGGGAATTGTTGTAGTTGGTTGTTTGAGTAATAATTACAATCTTTTTGAAGTAATTCATCTTGATGCAACGCCGTGCTATTCTAAATCGAAGAAGAGTAAATAATGTAGTAATAAAAGCAATGTTGTAGCATACAAAATCTGTGTCGCAGTAATCTTCAATCACCTCAACATAGTTGCTAGGAAACCATCCCCGCTGTCCATTACACCTAAACACGAATAAGGTTTTCATTGATTGTTTGGGTATACAAGGTTGACTTTTTACCAGCCGTCCCACCATCCAGAGGGTAGTTTATAGAATACGTTAATGTAATCCCCTTCATTGAATCTTAGCGAAGATGGATCGTCAGACTCAAAGGCATAGAGTGCCCTTACTTTACATAGTATAGATGGTGCTGTCATGGAAATAAATTGGTAAATAAAAAGGGAGAAAAAAAAAAAAGAAAAAAAGAATAAAAATAGGGTTTATGCTTTTCTTTGTGTTCTGAATTTCAAAGAGTCATTTGAACAATGAATTTTTTCTATAAAAGTTCACTCCAGTCAACAGATGCATTTACCTCCTCAATAACATCTAGGAGTCTTTCTAGGTCACGATGCAAGCTTAAAGTAGGAGCATTAATAACTACTCTAAAGAAATCGGGTATGCCTTCTAATGGTGAATGATCCACCAAAAACTCCCCCTTTTCCCGTATTTGCTGATGCAAGTGCCTTGTTATTCTTGACAAACAGAGACTGTATTCCTTGCCTTTGAGACTTTCAACATGTTTTTCGATAGTGGGTGGCACAAACCAAAAACAAATCTGTAAGAACGGACTTGGATCCTGAACCAACTTGAACCCTTTACGCTCTCTGACCATGGTTGTGAACTGACTAGCAAGGCTTAATGCCTTATCAACGCGCCCTCCTAATCCATCCTTTCCATAATACTTCCATGCCATAAACATCTTGGTTGCATCAGGTCTCCTACCACAGCCGATGGTGCCTGCTCCGATGTCATATTCATTGCCGTGAAATAGGTAATCTGCCCGAGATGAATTGGATTTTGCAAATAGCAAGTGCCCTTCATGTGGAGTCAAAAGCATAGAGCACTGTAAAGGAACCCCAAGCAACTTGTGTGGGTTGAGAGTGAATGTATCGGCATGTTCTGATCCTTCTAGCCAAGATGTCGTTTTCATCACCTTGTCTGAAAATGCTACACTTCCTCCCCACGAACCGTCAACGTGAAGCCAACAATGATACTTTTTGGCTATCATCGCTATATCCTTGATTGGATCAAACGCTCCCTGTTTCACGAAAGTGTATGTGTATGTGTGTGTACGAGTTAAGAGCGATTTTGTAAATTTCAACTTACGAGCACTGTTGTTCCTGCTGTTGCATTAATAAAAAAAGGTGTCTCATCCTTTTGAATACTCAGCTCAATGAGTTTCTCTACAAATAATGTTTGAAAATAGACTTTTTTTATGGCATGAATTACTTACCCAATATATCCACCTGCATTTTCCCCTCGTGATCAACAGGTACTTTAACTATGTTATCGAGACCTAATCCAAGGACTTGAACTGCTTTATCAATGCTATAATGACTATGTATGGATGTAAACACTTTTAATTTTCCATATTTGGATTGCGGGTGAAAAGGACGTGGGAAATATCCTTCCGTTTTAATGCTTGGGAACAACTTATTTCGAGCAGTAATCATAGCTAACAAATTAGAAGCTGAGCCACCAGGACAAAGTATGCCTCCTGCTTTCTTCATACAAATATAAGCCTTATTTCTTTTCTTTATATTTATCTTTTGCTTTTTACCTCGCCCATATTTAATAATTGTCCAACTGCTTTTGTTACTTCGATCTCCATAAGGCTGAGTACAGGCGAAACGTGAAATACATGTGCATTGCTATTTAATACGGCTAGTAGAAGTTCAGATATGACACCAATTGGATTTGTTCCAGCATAGAGTTTATCCAAAAAACGAGGATTCCATGAGTTCACGCTGTATTCAAGGGTTGAGTTAATAGTTTTAAATATCCCTAACAACAGGGCGTCAGTTCTCCTTTATACTTTTTTTAATGACTTGGCATACCCTCTAAACCAACGCCCTTATTTGGTAAATTAAAGTCAAAGAGCTTATATAGTTCTTCCGGTGTATGGTAATTAACTACTGGCACTAATTGTTCCTGACCCTTTTGAACATCTTGAAAGAAAGGAGAAGAAAAAAAAAATTATAATCTGGGTTACATTGTAATGTGTATCCATGTGTTACAATCAACAATAATATGTTGTATCCTTGACAGCATAACTTCAAGTTCCTTTGCATCGTTGCTATGATCGTCAGTTGATACCATTTTGTGAAGAAAAGATACAGCATTTTAACCTCAAATGAGACTGTTGAATTTTTATCTGAGATGACTTGGGGTTGAAAATTAGGTAATAAACAAGATGAGAGATTTTTTTTTCTGGACATGAGGAATAGCTTTATGAATAAAGTAACTTCTTTCTGAATACAGAGGTGGCAACAGAGATGGTACAAAGAAGCATGGTGTAATCATAAGCACATGCTAAAGTCATTTTTCTTTTCTTTTGCTCTTCTTTTAATACCAAGAGCTCAAGTTCTTTGTCTAACGTTTTGCGTGGAGTACAATAAAAAAAAAGAAGATTTCAGAAGATATGAAAGATATAGAGACCTGCTGCCAAGATGATCTAAAAAAATCCGGTTTTGTTTCTGCTTCAAAGATTGCATGTTTAACATGTTTTATTAAAGATTATAACACTTTATAATCTTACAGTAAAATGTATGATCTACCTTTTTTTGTTTAAACATGATATTTTATTTAAGGTCCAAATGAGCACAAAAATATAATAATACTACAAACGCGTTCAATCCGTTTGGAAGTGAATGCTGGCGAAAAAAAAACCCCTTATGAGACAAGGGTAAAAAATGTAAAAGGAAAGTAATGAGTAAAGTTATCAATGAGAAGCTAAAGGAATTGGTTTAACCATATAAGAAACTTTTAACCAAGGGGATGCTTGATAAGAATCAATTTATTATGGCGTATCCGTTGCCTTGATATGCACCGCCGTCTGTTCGTGCCTGAAACTATATGAGATTCATTGTCAGTCCTTATGAATATGTATCCTCTATGTCCTTCGGCTACCCCAAACCTAGCCTTCACCTGGTCTCAGTGATGGTCAATTATATACTCCATACTATATGAATTAGACCAACTAAGGGTACTGCAAAATCCAAGAAAGGTAACACTCTCTCTCAAACTGCAAAATGCTCCTTTGAAAGGAAACTAAAGGCTGTTCAAGTGAAATGTATTATATAATTCGATTTAGATCTGAATGCTGTAACCCAAAATGGCATAGTATAGAATATGCTTTTAACAATAGCCTTGTCTATACCCTACCTCTCTTTAGGGCTCTATTTCAGCAATCATATAGTTTATAGTAATGTATTGAATATATTTATACTTTACTCATAATATGTTGATTATTTTGCTTTTAAAAAGTAAGAAAATTGGATTTACATTGCAAGTAGAACGTTTGACAGTATAGCATTTAAATTGTCTCTCTTTGCTTGACAACATTTGTATATTTTCTACCAAATCAATAGAATCGTACTACTCATACATAGTATTATACATCTTGTTTCATAAAACAAATACCTTGATATATACTAGCTTTGCACTCAATCTATTGATAATAGCTGTTGTGTTTAAGTGTTTTTGCACTCATTAATTCCACTGTAGCTTGGATTCTTATGAGGTTCTCAGTGTTAAGTTGATCAACAGTACGTAATAAGAGTGTGACTGTATCCATTGGGCACTGGTATAGTTCTGATACTGTGCATATTCTCAATATAGTAACTTAAATGATTCAGAAAAAAACCTAAAAGAGGCGAAAAAAAAAAGCCAGCAATGATGCCAAAAGACTTTTAAAGGTTCTGATCGCTGCTATGGAGACATTCTTCAGATCGACCATTGACTATCAGAACAAGGGACCAAACATCCATAAAAACTATCAGACCATCAAATACCAGAGCAGCCTGCAAAGGCCTGTAGTAGCAGATGCACCGCTGGGGTATGCCTTGGATGAGTCTTGTTAATTGTCAACTAGCTTATGTACCCCTTTGTGCCAGCCAGACAGCAAGAAGCATCATCAACAATCTGCCACAGTTGTGATCTCAGATAACTAGCTCCCAGCTAACTACTAGCCCCCTGTAAAGATTCCAATCGAATGTCCTATAATTCTTCTTTTGGCTGCCTGAAAGCCTCCAGTTGAGGGATGAAACGAGCGACCGTTGTCAGTCCAGGGCAGGTATTGAGCATCATAGAAATCCTTAAACACACAATCATCGCCCTGCTGAGTAAGTTTATGAAAACTTACCTTGACCAAAGAGAGCTATCAAAGGAGCTATCAAAGGAGCTATCAAAGGAGCTATCAAAAGAGCTACCAAAAAAAAAGTATAAAGAGAAAAGAAAGAGAGAGGAAAAGGAATAGAGGCAAATTTCTCTCTTTTTATACTCTTTTCTTAGTTGTGTGAAGTTATTGTTTTCAATAAATAAAGTTTTACTCCTCTCAAGAAAATAAGGTTTACACTCACACTTTTGTTTATTTCTAACGTGTTTCATGACTCTTTGCCTGTCTTTTTTATATTCATTCAGATTATCACTTGTATTTATATGTTAATGAAGTTATTCACCTCTATTTTTACTATGTAAAAAGACTAAAAGGCAATAAATTTCATGCATTCTTTGTTTATATCACACGTCCTTGGGCTTATTTCCATTTAAATAAAGAAATAAAATATTGATATTCATAAAAACCTTCTTTCAATTATACAAGTCTCATGACTAAAAAAGAGTATAAAGAGGGTTGATTAGATTAAAAGAAAACAGAAGTTTCGATGAATTGACAAAAAATAGCTTTGAACAGATACATATTGTACACACACCGCATGAAAATTCAACTCTCTTCATTCATAAGTATGAGCGGAGGATTGGTTATCGATGGGCCAACACTACATGCACCAGAAAATAGGTTAATGCTACGGGTGCTTCCTTGGGGCGCTACCTACGTTGTCACTATACAACGTCACATCACCAATACCTCTACCTAACCTAATGCTGCTCAGTTCACTCCTTGATATAAAATATGATGTCATCATAATTACACGTGTCCTTGCAACTTTGTTGATCAAACTGACAACATAAAACTAGAATAAATAATAGCGTTTCCTTTTTATCTCTTTTTGAAAAGAAACAAAACAAGATGGTAAAAAGGTTTGTCGGATAGCATCATAGGTAATGGGTAGAGGTAGCGCCCATAGTATTAGTCTAATTTCTGGTGCATTTTCTGGTGCATGTAGTGTTACTCTTCTCGATGACATAGTCAAACACAAACGCATTTCAGTGGAAGATATTGAAAGAATTGGAAAAGACGATTCACCTAAGTAATTAAAGAGGATGGAGCTAACATAGTGACGGATACTATCCGTGTGAGCGTGTCTCTGTCGGGCTGTTGCCCACTTTGCATAGTACTTATAACTGCACAGAAAAGACATTGAAGGATCTAATCCAACTAAAAGTAAAATACTGGTGTACAATATGTACATTGATTATGCTAAATAGTCGTATAGGCATCGATGCATATGTCTTTACCAACGGAAAGTACAGCAGACGAGTTCACCCTCGTCGACAAAGATTACTTGTTGCCAACTGTGCCGTACAGCTCAATTGTACGATATCATCAATAAAACTTTTCGACGTGATAAACTTTTATAATTTACAGCGTACATTATGGGGTTGATTGGTTTATTTGATATTTCGTACATTATGAAAGTACGAAAGGAAAGGTACTGTAAAGAGAGAATGTGGGGTTTAATCTTCAAAAGGGTACTTGGAAGGTTCATCTTCTGCTCTTGTTGTGGCATCTATAAAAAAGCCAAACCGTTAATTTTGCAATTCCTGTATACTCCACATGTACTTACTGGTAGTGAGTACACGAGGTTGAATTAAACCCTCTTCTTCTTCAGGTTTTCTATCTATCAACATGATAATATCTTCCACCTTTCCTCTTTTAACAGGAGCATAGTGTGAATCTTTTTTAAATGCAATATGCTCAAGCTGTTGAAGAACGACACGCGCCATTTCACCCAAACATTCCTTCATAAAAAAAAAAAAAAAAAAAAAAAAAAAAAAAAAAAAAAAAAAAAAAAAAAAAAAAAAAAAAAAAAAAACATGATACCGATCAACGCATAAGCAATTAGTGCACCATCAGGACTAGTCGTAGCTATAAGGAACTAGATGCCAAAAAGAGACCTGTACCGGAGAGCAGAGCTTGATTCAGATTGCTGCTATAGAATAGTGATTTCCATTTATGTATGGTTGCCTCGAAAAATCTTCACATACTGGTTTTCTTACGCTTTCGAGTTTAACTCTTCACCAGTTCAACATGACACAGGCTTCACAGCATACGGCACATTGAAGGTGTTCTAATTTTCGTATCACATCCATTTTTTAACTTCATAATATACTAATATCCTGGCAAATTGAATAAAAATTATCAGTAAATGAAGCCTTGTTACCTTCAGCAGCGATGAAGCAAATGTCATTTTACAGGGCGAACTATATAATAAACTGAATAACCATCATTGAGCTCATCATAATGGGAACAGAACGAGCAAAGCTAAGGAGCAAAAGGGGACTGTTGAAAATGAATGATGGGTTCAGAGGGGGTTTAATCATATCCTTTGTCTTGGTTTTGCCACTACCTTACTATTCTTTTGTGAACCATTGTAATTTTCATTTCATTACATAAGCAGTCTACATTGTCCAATCAGATTTGTACACCTTTACAATTAAATTTTAATGACCTTTACCTCCTTTTTTTTTGGGTTTGTTCTTTCTCTTCCGACATGCTTCGTTTCGCATTCTGTGTCATTGGAATCTATACTTGCTTCTTGACTTGGGGTGTTGTTCAGGAACGTGTGAGCACAACACCTTATGGGGATACAGAACCACCAAAGAAGTTTAAATACTTTATTGTTCTCAATTTAATACAATCACTGATAGCAGCTATCGTTGCTTTTATTTATTTAAAAGTCTGTGGCAAAAGCTTAAACTTAAAAGATACACCATTCAGTCTTTACCTCAAATATGCTCAAGTTGCATTCTTCAATTGTATTGGTTCACCTTTTGGGTATGAAGCATTAAAGCATATAGACTATCCAACGATGATCCTTGGAAAATCATGCAAACTTGTTCCTGTGCTATTCATGAACGTACTTGTCTATCGAAGAAAATTTGACTGGCATAAATACCTATGCGTAACCTTGGTTACAATGGGTGTCTCCATGTTTATGCTGTACCACGAAACAAGCTCCTCCAAGAAAGCAGCTGCCACAAGCTCACTCTGGGGCTTATTCTTGCTTTCGATGAACTTGGCTATTGATGGCTTAACAAATGCAACACAGGATCAAATATTTACAAAGTACAAGCATCTTGTCAGTGGACAACATATGATGTTTTATATGAACATCATCGGCTCTGTCTTTTCTGCCGCCTACTTGATTTTCCATCCATTCAACAATGAATTACAACAAGCATTGCTCTTTTTCCACCAGCATCCTGCTGTTATTCGCGACGTGCTCCTCTTTGGCTTTTGTGGTGCCCTTGGTCAGTGCTTCATCTTTTATACCCTTCAGCACTATGGCAGCCTTCGCCTTGTCACGGTTACGGTCACTCGTAAACTGTTTACAATGCTACTTAGCGTCTTTTGGTTCAATCATACACTGACGTTTGGCCAGTGGGCAGGCGTTGCGCTTGTTTTTACAGGTAATAAAAATAAAATAAAAAGTAAAAGTAAAATTAACCCTGATTTATGTATAGCAATTGGCATTGAAGCGTACATTGGCAAGCAACAAAAACTACAAGTCAAAAAAACAATGAATGCATCAGTAAAGGAACTTGATATCAAAAAGGCACTAAACGGCGAAAAACCTGCTCATAAGTTAGCATAAACCTATTTATTTATAGAAATTCATAGAAATAAACCTCTTTTTATTTTTCATCCTTGTGCGATTTGTTTACATTTATATGAACATCACAACAAGAGCTATTCTTTGTTGAACAAAAGATACATATTTATAAATAGCGCTTCAAATAAAGAAAGAAATAAAAATACATATTTATTCATTTTATGGCTGCATGTACAACAAGGATGAGGTTGGATCTGTGTACATGGGTTGTGATCTCTGTGGTAGTCTGTTCATAGACGGATGAGGAATGAACCCATTAGGAGGTACAAAATCTTCCTGGAACGAATCAAAATCACCTGGTAGCTCATTATCCATATCCCCCATTTGATAAGCATTATATGCATCTTGACTGTCACCTCTCCTTCTCATTCTGTAAGGTGAAGGTAATCCACTAGGATTCCACGGCGATTTTTTCGTAGGTCCTCTTACCCTTGACGACGATCTACTTAGGGATGGGTGTCCGAAATAGTCTGGTCGATACCCATAATAAGGTGGCTCGACTTGCTGTTCCATTGGATTCACACCAGGAGTAAAAGGTGGTAATGGAGGTAAAGGCATAAACCCAGCATGATGGTAGAACATGGGCGGAGGTAAAGGTCTAAGGCCATCGATTGGATATCTGTTATCGTCTACTGGTCGATGCCTCAGAGAATTCCTTTTTAAAGAACGATTTTCGTTGGGATAACGTTGTTCTTCAATCGACAATAACCGTTGATTTCTGTTTATGATTTCATCATCAAGGTCTATATTTGCGTCTGTGAAATAATCTTCGCCTTGTGTCTGAGTGTCTCCCATTTGCTGATATTCCGAAGGGCGAGGTACACTTCCTTCTGATTGCATGCTTTTGGCACTACGCAGCGATGATTTACGCGAACGAGGTTGAGAGGCAGCACTAGGAATAAACTCATTCTCAGTAGCGACGTTGGTTTTCCATTGGGATTCAAGTGATTTAGAACGTTGCCGTCGCTTAGGTTTCTTTGGTTGATCTTGCTGTAAACCCATTTTAGGCGGACCATACATATCAGGATAAGTATAGTCGTAGTCAAGAGGTGCTTGTTTGGTTCCTCTACGAATGTATCTATCAGGTGGAAATTCATGGTAGTTGAACTGAGGCAAGGCGTAAGTGTCAGCAAAGTAACCGTCATCATAGTTGCCTTTTGAGTCAGAATAATTGGATTTTCTGCCACGTTGGTATTGTCTATCTGGTTTTTCTTCTTTTGTCTGCGTATCAGTATAGCCTGGCTTTCTAGACTTTGCTGCTGGTGTAGAATTTGACGCAACAGGCTTTATACTGGTTGTGACATGAGATGCAGGCTCCAGCTCTATATTACTCTGTGAATCTACAAGTGTTTGAATATTTGTTTCAGTGCTTCTATTACGTTGCTGTTGACTTTCATCATGATACATCCCGGCATTAAACAAGTTCTTGGCCAAGGCATCTTCAAGCAATTGTTTGGTTGAACTGATCTGCTCAATGATTTCCTTTTCCCTCACCTTTTGTTCCATCACTCGTGACATCAGTTCCTTTCTGTCTAATATTCGTTGTTGTTCCATCATATCCAACGTACGCCTCAACTCCAATACGTCTTCTTTTAAAGCCATCTTTCGTATTTGAGCTTGCATTTCGTCTATCATATCATTTTGGGCGTTTGCTGATTTTCCCATTGGCATATTATTGATGTTTTTCTGCGATGAAGTCGAGAGTGTCTCAAAAGGAGATGTGTCTTGTTTATTTACTGTATCAGAAAGAGAAGACGTTTGGCGTTGTTCTTTTGTGTTCTCTGTTGGTTGACCCTGAGTTGATTTTACTATGTTTTCTTGCTTTATCATCCTTGTATTAAGATTATGGCCTGCTTCAGAAGTTATAGGAAGAGAAAGAAAAGAAGACTCGGAAGCGGATAGAAATGATGTATTTGAATCGTCGCTTTTTCTCGTAACATCATTGGATGGTTCCGAATGTTTTTGTTTCGTATCAGTTGACACTAACCTGTGAGAGGGTTGCTCATGATCCTCATCCTTGATTACAGGTACAAGGGCAACGTTCAATAAATCTTGGTCATCATCATCATTATCCATGGTATCAACCTGTGTCTTTTCATGCTCTGTATTCTTCAAGATGACCAACGTAGGTGGCAGACGGTGCTTTGGTTTCGGCATAACCAAGATAGGAGGTGAGCTGATGGATCGGATCGGTGTAATGTGTGTGATACTATTTTTATTGGACTTTTGACTAGATAAAGAAGGTGTTTTGGGTTTTTTATTAGTTGCATGACTGAGGATATCTTGTATTTGAGAATCAGACATGTCTGCATATTGAACACCGTTTATCATCGGAACAGGTATTTTAACTTGGTTTGGTTTAAACGATGACTTTTTCTTTTTTGTCCCAAAGAGCTTTAACATGTTTACTATTTTTAACTAAAAAAAAAGAGGAAAAGAAACCACAATTCAACAATAATAAACAACTTAAAAAAGCCACGAACTGGTTTTGTTATATGTACGACATTAACGTCATCCATATAGTCGTAGTAGATTCATCACTTTTTCTAGTTTGAATTGTTGAGCAGTAGTTTTAAACGAAAGAATTCCTTCCTGTTTTATTTTCAAGTTTTTTATCATGCTTTTATATGCGTATCATCTTCTTTCATATTAAAATTGTCTGTAAATGGGGCACTTTTGCTCGTGTAAATTTACTGGTTAGCCAATTCCTTGGCGAGTTCTTCAGCACGCTTTTGAACATCATTGATATCACCTTGCATGTAGAAAGCGTTTTCAGGCAAGTTATCGTGCTTACCAGCCAAGATTTCCTTGAAGGAACG